>VUQS01060361.1:0-45945 GCA_015108495.1 Heterochromis multidens
AGGAATGTCTTAAAGACATAAAGACCTGGATGACCTCTAATTTCCTGCTTCTAAATTCAGATAAAACTGAGGTTATTGTACTCGGCCCTAAAAATCTTAGAAACATGGTGGAAGCATATGTCCTTCAATGTGCATTTTAAACAAATATGTAGGACTGCTTTCTTGCATTTGCGCAATATCTCTAAAATTAGAAACATCCTATCTCAGAGTGATGCTGAAAAACTAGTTCATGCATTTATTACTTCTAAGCTGGACTATTCATTATTATCAGGCTGTCCTAAAAACTCCTTGAAAAGCATTGAGTCGATCCAAAATGCTGCAGCGAGAGTACTGACAGGGACTAGAAAGAGAGAGCATATTTCTCCCACATTGGCTTCTCTCCATTGGCTCCCTGTTAAATCCAGAATTTAATTTAAAATCCTTCTCCTTACATACAAGGTCTTGAATGATCATATCTTAAAGACATCATAGTACCATATCACCCCAGTAGAGAACTTCACTCTCAGACTGCTGGCTTACTTGTGGTTCCTAAGATATTTAAAAGCAGAATGGGAGGCAGAGCCTTCAGCTTTCAGGCCTCTCGTCTGTGGAACCAGCTCCCAGTTTGGATTCGGGAGACAGACACCCTCTCCTACTTTTAAGATTAGGCTTAAAACCTTCCTTTTTGATAAAGCTTATAATTAGGGCTGCATCAGGTGACCCTAAATCCTCCCTTATTTATGTTGCACTGAGTGTCTTTCTTCACTCATCTCTATTCACTCTCTATGTGTTTACACACCACTCTGCATTTAATCATGAGTTATTATTAATCTTTGGCTCTCTTCCACAGTGTTTTTTGTCCTGTCTTCCTCCCCTCAACCCCAACCGGTCGCGGCAGATGGCTGCCCCTTCCTGAGCCTGGTTCTGCCAGAGGTTTCTTCCTCTTAAAAGGGAGTTTTACCTTCCCACTGTCGCCAAGTGCTTGCTTATAGGGGGTCTGATTGTTGGGGTTTTCCTCTGTAGTATTGTAGGGTCTTACAATATAAAGCACCTTGAGGTGACTGTTGTTGTGATAAATAAAACTGAATTGAATTGAACAGAAACCCCCAAATAGAGGAACCCCAAAGGGCAAAACTGCTGTGGGACCTGTGATTGATAGGATTTTTTTTCTTTTTTTTAGAGTTTTTCTTTTTGTGTGTGTGACATTCTGGTCCACACGCCATACAAGTTGGTGGTGGTAATACCCCAGTAGGGCAGCCCACACTTGGTGTGGCCATACTGTGAGTATGCTGCAGGCCTAGAGTGGGTCCCACTGTGGGCCCCTCTTGGCTTAGTGTGGACAGCCCACAGTCACGCCAGTACTGGGGCCCACTCAACACTACTGAAGGAGTGCAGCAATTGGCCTCTCCAATCATCTTATCAGGGTCTCTTAACTGTCCCATACTCTTATTTTAAATCCAGAGGTGATCACACTTTTGAGGTTGTAGCTCCTAAACCTTGCAACAGCCTTCCTCAGCCTATCAGGTCTTCTGAATCTGTAGTTTGTTTTAAGCGACTGCTGAAAACTCATTTTTATAGGTTAGTTTTTCCTTCATTTTAGCCACAGTTTACATCTAATGTGTGTATGGAAGTGTGCATGTTGGAATGAATGTAAGACTGTATGTTTGACTGTCTGTCTGTATGCTGAAACATGTATACTTATCTTTAATGTAGGGTTTTGTTCAAACTATGAAGCACGTTGTAACTCTGTATTTTAAAAAATGCTATACAAATAAAACTATTATTATTATTGTTATTATTAATACTATTATTATGGAAAGCAGAAGAAAAGGCAGCTAACGTCCAAAGAAGAGCTTTGAATGTCCTTCAAGAAGCCTAGAGAACTATTCCTGAAGACTACTTAAAGAAATTATAAGAAAGCTGCCTAAGAGAGTTCAGGCTGTGTTCAAGAATAAAGGTGGTCATACCAAATACTGACTTTCAAGCTCATTAGAATTGTACAAACTCTGGTTTTTCCTTATATAATGTATTTCTGTGTACGTCTGCACAAGTTTCAATAAATCTCTGCACCTATTTCCCAAAATATAAAGAAATGAGAGGTGGCTCCAGAGATTTGTGGAGTACTGTATTAATATTATTAAACTGACTTACTTTCAGCTGTTGTTTAGTACATAACTTTGGCTCCAGGAAATTGTGGGTAGTGCTTTTCGAATCAATGAGCCAATTATTCATGAACGATATTTGCACATTTACATAAAATTTAAAGTTTGTTTATGCTGCTTCCAAATGGCCAAAATATTATTTTGTTATTACTCGTCTTCAGAATTAAATGATGGTTATGATTAGGTTGTGCTGACCTGCAGATGGCTGGAGCGTTTGAAGGCTTTGCCACATTGCTGGCAAACATGAGGTTTCTTCTGCGAATGGGTGATGGCATGGCGCTCAAGGTCGGAGAGGTAAAAGAAGACCCTCGGGCACAGCTGGCAGTAGAGAACCCTTCGGGAGCTCAAGGTGTTGGGTGACGGCGCTGGAGAGAGTGGATCTAGGGGGTCAAGTTTACCAGGGGGCAGGATAGGTCCAATAGAAGGGGAGGCAGGAGCAGCCGTGTTAGAGAAATAAAGATGGTCATCCAGAGGTAAATGTTCAGAGTGAAGGTCTGATTTGGAGTCTGGTGATTGGGCCTCTAATTCTGAGGTGGGCTGAGCTAAAGAGTCATAGGTCAAACTAGCAGACTGTGGTCTTGGAGAAGATGCTGTAATAGTTGATGGCTTGTTGTTTTCATTTGAGACCTCTTGAGCAGATATGGCTTCATTTCCATGGTTTGATTCAGAACAACTGATCTGAGTTTGAATGAGGGGAACTGTGCTGTGGTCATCCTGCAGGGCAATAGTGGATGAAGGGACACTGAGAGACGTTATAACAGAGCCAGAATTTATGTTATTCACACCAGACAGGATGACAGGGGGGTTATTGGGACTGAGTCTGATGACAGGGTGAGACAGTGTAGAAAGAGGCGATCCCAATGTGCTGACCTGACCAGAGGACAGAGGAAGGGAGACCGGCGCTGTGGCTGCAGCAATCTGGGACAGCTGGCCGGTCGAGGAGTCGAGGACAGCAATAGGGGTGGAGGTAGAGGTGGACTCACCAGAGGAAGAAGGTACAGAAGAAAGAAGAAGAAACACGGGAGTGGAAGCACCAGGTGAAGTCTGAGTAACTGAAAGGGGAAGAGAGAGACCAACCGCAGCCGAGGAGAGCTGAGAAGAGGAAGAGGACAGGAGGAGAACAGGAGCGTTGGTTGGAGGGTTTGTGATGAGTTGTATGGGTTGGGTGGGGACTGATATCCCAGAGGAAGGTGACAAAACAGCACTGGCATCCTGAACCGCTTTAACACTCGGCTCTGCAGCCATTGAAGGATTCGAGTTTGTAATCAAACTTGTGAAGACTTCTGGAGCTTTTGTCTGATCACCTAGTGATGATGAATCATTGACGGGGGCTGGTGAGGGGTAAATATCATCAGAAGGTGCATTTAGTGCATTATTTGTACTTTGGCTGGGACCTGCTAATGGTGCCAAATGCAATGACTCCTTTCCTTCTACATCTTCTGAATTAGCATGATCAGACTGAGAATCCTCTGATGTGGAAGAATTGACTTGTGGCACTTTGAGTCCATCCGGACTGAGCGTATACGGAATTCCCTGGTCATCAATGAGAAGAAGGTTTTCAGTGTCGCAGTCTATTGAAGAGAGAGAGGTCAAGACAGAGGTAGAAAAGAAAGAGGGAGACAGAAGAGCATCTTCAAGTGCATCTGTGCCATCTCCCTCATCGTCTTCTTCTACTATGTCTCTGTCTCCTTCTCCCTCATATTCATCCACCTCCATGATAAGAGAGCTCTCACAGCCAGAGTCATCGAGAAAACGTCCGTATCTCCTCTCTCTGCTTTCCTTTTTCTTAGGCAAACTCAGGTCCAACGGTTCTGTCTGCTCCTTCATTTCCACCTCATCAAATGTTTTGCAAGACTTCAAGTCCATTTCTTGCAAAATTAGAGGAACATTTTTCTCAATTTCCCTCTCTGCAGTTTCCTCTTTAATCCTCGGCTGACTTAAAAATTTAACTGTATTAGTAGTGGAGATAAAAGGAGTTTCTGACCCATCAATGTGGACAATTTTAACATCCAAAACCTCTCTCTCTTTACACAATTTATCCCGTATCTCAACCTCTGCCTCAGGGAATGATTCTGCTTCTTCTTCAGTCTTCTGATAAGTAACTTCCATGATCTCTCCTTCATTTTTAACAGCTGGCACACGGATTTCATGTTCTCTTTGTGATCCAGCAGAGACCAAAACAGGTCCCTGAAATTCTGAGTGAGCAAAGTCTTTGGTCAGGCTGATAGCAGAGTTTGTGATTGGCCTCTTGCACCGTGGGGGAACAACAATTTTGATTCTTATTGGCTGACTGTGCAAAACAGGCACTCCAGACTTTACTGTAATTGGCTGTCTGAACCCACCAATCTTACTTGTTTCCTGAGAGGCTGGCTCAGAAGTCCCGCCCACCTCTGGCTTTTTCCCATTGATTGATAGAGCATCTTGCCTGATGGTTGCTGCTGCCATGACAGGGTATGGCTGGAGGTTACCTGGTACAGTACTGCGTGAGTTTTCGTCCTTTGGGTCCAATAAAGTCTCTGTCACTGGCCCTGATCCTTCTCCACACTGGCTGCCATTTTGGACATCCAGGCTGCCACTGGTCAGGACTGAAGCCAACTGAGAATCCATTTTGGGGCATACCTAGTTATATTTCTTTTAGATAAAAGTAAATTAATAGATTAGACACTGACATAATCAAAATTATAATTTTAAAAGATGATTGCATTTTTAATTATAGTCTTTTGCTTATGGCAACAAAGGAAGACAATTAAATAAATATCCTTAGTTGACTGGCTGGGGGAACAAAAAGTCTGGGGATTATTGGGGGTCAACTTCAGTGCGAAATGCCAAAAACCACCACCACCAGTGATGTTGTGATATTATAAACAGCCTGCAGACTATGCACCCTAATTCCTCGGGCCGAAGCGATGAGCGACTCGTATGACCCTCTTCCTCAACAGCAAACGTCCTATACTTTACATGATCCTAAATCACAGCTCAGAATTTCTAATCGACGGGTCGCCGATAATAAAAACGCACCGGAGTGCAGAAGGGTCCGAATGATACGAGTGAAATTACATTTCCCAGCTTACACTTCTGCCGTCCACATGCAACACAAATTATGAAACCTTTCATTTTAAAATTCGCATCAGAACATTAATCACACCCCGTTTCGTTCGCAAGAACCAGCCTGTTCTAACATTTTTCTGCTTATAACCCGAGAAGAACTATCCGCGGAGGACGCCATTACGCACAGTCCTAGGTCCGAAATGCCAATATTATTATTATGCCGCGTGTGCGCTTTGACAGCTCTCGGACCTGGGACAACGCCGTCGCAAACGCGCGCGTCGGAGTAGAAAAAAATATGTATATTTACACACAGTCGTGGTGTGGAGCGAATCCTTCCCTTTGCACCGGAGCTTCCTCGGACCTACAGCCAGCCATTTTAGAGCTGAGGGTCCGAGACACCGCGAGCGCAGCTTTAGGACAAACTTTCCCGGTGCGCTGTCATTTATTCTAGCCCTGCTGTCAGAGCCTGCGTAAGACGCACCGGACACGCTTTCGATACATTTAAAACTGTATTTTAAACTATACTCCACCCATACTCTCGCTGCATAGGGACTGGCTTACCCAAGCTGTGGATATTTCCGGAGGACCAAATATGACTGTGCAGTGTAAAGGGTGATGCTGCGAATGCTGAGGGAGGGAGGGGTCAAGGGGAGTTGCTATGGTGTCGCAGCCTACCGGGTCCGACCAGTAGCCATGTTCAGCCTATGAGTACTGTTGAACCTGCAGCCTGCAAAGAAAGGCTCTCTGTGCTCATAAGAATCAAAGAGAGAGGGGCAAAGCAGGAGAGAGATAAAGTGAAATCACACAGGAGGGCTTTATTTGTCATCAAAGAGCCAGCGAGCAAAGCGTTTTGACAATATTTTATTTCAAATCTCTCATTTCAAAACTTACAAGCTTCGAGACTTGATGCGTCAGGCTCAACAGAAAAAAAAAGATCACACAGTGAAACATCACAGAGTCAAGTCATTATGAATTAGGCTACACGAAGGTATCATCACAGGTATAGCTGGTATAGCATGTATTAATGCATTATACATACACCATCATGATTGCATACGGATTGCATACGGATTGCATCTGTTGATGATGGAGGAGGATCAGAATAATACTTGACAATTATGCCTGCAGTTAAATAGTATGCAGGACAAAGAGAGAAAAGTTGAGAGCAGTGGTGAAACCCGTGAGGCCAAAAGAAAGACAGCTTAGACTGCTGATCCACAAGAGCTGTGAAAAATAGTCCCTGCATCTAACACACCATAACTGTAGCACTGATGGTTATAGAGAAGCTGCAGAGTGGTCAGGGCGAAGGGGCATGGAAGGCGTGTATTTGGTGTGTTCATATTATGACACAGTGTTGTGAGCATTGGGTGGGTTGAGATCAGAGGTGCAGGTCATTATTCCACATTGTCGGGCTCACATGCTTCAATTTCGGAGACCAGCCGATGAGGGAAGAGTTTATACTGCAACCATGTTGGCTCTGAAGAACAACAAGATTGTGCAACTATTAGAAACACTTCATGACATGAACTAGCCCCTTTCATATTCTTCTGGGTGACATGCTGAAACAGTTACAAATGAAAAAGAACTGGGCACAGTGGGTGGTGCAGGTTTACCAAGGTAGCAGGCTGGTGTCTGCAGTTTTCCGTCAAAGCAGGTCTGGGTTGCAGTGAAACTGCATTGCTTATGAGGATGTTTGCAGAAGAATGTCACATTTTCCCCGTGGGGAACCATGGCGTCTGTAACATCAAACGGCCAGCGTTTCACTCCACCAACCACCACGCGGCTTCGCTCAGCAGGGGTGAGACAGCGAGCTGTGTGAATGATCAACAAGGTATGAAAGTATCATATAAGCATCAGACAAAATGTTGTGTTTATTAAGTGTTGTATGTAGGTGCACATTTATTTAAGTTTCTAGGACTTTATGCAAAGGAGTTTGTCTGCATTTTACTGCAACTTACTTAAACTCAACAGTCAGGATATACAAACATTTAGTTTGAATCGTTCCTCACCTCTACAGTGTGGGGGTGATGCACTCCAGCTGCCATTCGACAGACAGGTGATCATCTGGGGTCCGTCCAGGAGGAAGTTCTTTTTGCACAGGTAGTGGATTTCAAAGCCAACTTCATACTCAGTCTTCTGGACAGCCACTACATAGCCCTGCTCCACCTCTGTAGGAGGCTGGCAGTACACTTCTAATAGAGTGAGAGAAGCAGATTATCAGTAAACTTAATCAGAAGATTTGCTGATATTTAAAACATAGGAGCAGAGTTACTATTATGTAGGACAGATGCACAGTTGCTCAGTTATTACTCAGTTATTAGCTGTTGTTTTCCTACAACTTTAGCAGCTCCTAATCATTGTTTAAAAGCTTTGAGTAGGCTTGCTCTTATCTTTAATGTGTTTTAATAAATGCCAGGCGCAACCATATTCCTCCTGGCCTGATTCGAGAAGTATCCTCAAAGAATTTCCCATTTCTGTTAAACAGGCCATGAAATCCCAGGTTTAACCACACGATGGCAGAGAAGCACTGCAAAAATGAGCAGTAGCTCCTGAAAGATGCATGCTTGAAGGGGTCTGTGTGTTTCTGTCTGGCTCCTTTGATTCAGTATTTCTTAAATATCAGCTCACAAAAATGCATGCACATTACAAATTATGGAAACACAAGCCGTTTCTGAGCCTCTCAGTTTGATCATTCACACATCATTCAGCACTCAGTCTTTTTCTGCTAACCTTTGAAAATGCATGAAGTTCTACTGAGAATGAAGAAAATCTAACACACATGCATGTTCACACATGATGGTTCATTAGTGCAGGACATTCTGCACACTTACTTTTACAGATGGGGTGAGGATACTGCCAGGTCTGATTCTCCTGGCAGAAATTTTCACTGCTCCCCACTATATCCGCCCTGCAGGAGAAAAAGGAAAGAGCGACGGAGACAGATGGTGGTGTGACATGTACAGTACTGACTAGATGTGATGAAAAAAAGGTGTAAATGTTTCCTTTTTCCACCGTCTCTCTTTGAGACTAAATTTTGTGTGCACAGTTCTCTGGCTGACACATCCACTCAGGCTCATCTTATCCTGTGAGATGAGTCAGTGCGTAAAGGGGAGTCAATACAAGATTAGACTGTAATGACCTAGTTAGCTCAATGGAGAGATCGTCAGCTGGGAGATCGAAATGAATTCCCTGCCATTCATTGCTCATCACACCTCTGCTGTATTCAAGCCTTCCCTTCACTCCCTCCCTCTTCTTCACACTCCGTCTCCGTTCTCTCACTTCCTCCATTTCTATCTCTGTGGCATTTCAAGTTTTGAGACCCCCGCACATTCACACTCAGCATTAACCCTGCCCTCACCCAGACAGGCAGCTGTAGTGGATGGAAGTTCCTGCAGCAGCGTCTCCCTGGATGCTGAAGGTGTTGATCACTTCCTCAGGCAGAGGGCAAGTCTGGGCAGCAGCAGGTTCAGGTGACTCAGTCTCTGAAAGTCAAAGAAGTAAAGAAATAGTGAATGGCATGGTTAAATGTGCATCTTATTACAGTTTTATCAGTAAAATACACTCACTGGCCACTTCATTCGGTACACCAGTTCAGCTGCTTGATAATGCAAATATTTAATCAGCCAACCACATGGCAGAAATTCAGTGCATTTAGGCATGTAGGCATTGTCAAGACAACCTGCTGTAGGTCAAACTGAGCATGAGAATATGGAAGAAAGGTGATTTAAGTGACTTTGAATGTGGCATGGTTGTTGATGCCAGACGGGCTGGTCTGTTTATTTCAGAAACTGCTTATCTGCTGGGATTTTTCCACACAACCATATCCAGAGTTTACAGAGAATGGTCTGAAAAAGAAAAAAATATCCAGTGAGCAGCAGTTCTCCAGGTGAAAATGCCTTGTTGATGCCAGAGGTCAGAGGAGAATGGGCAGACTGCTTCAAGCTGATAGTAAAACAACAGTAACTCAAATAACCACATGTTGCAACTAAGGTATGCAGAAGAGTATCTCTGAATGCACAGCACATCAAACCTTAAAGCAAACGGACTATAGCAGCAGACCATACCATATACCGCTCCTGTCACCTAAGAAGAGGAAACTGAGGCTACAGTTCACACAGCCTCACTAAAATTGGACAATAAAAGATTGAAAAAATGTTGCTTGATCTAATGAGTCTCGATCGATTTGTGCTGCAACATTTGGATGATAGGGTCAGAATTTGGCATAAACAACATGAAAGCACGGATCCATCCTGCCTTGTATCAGCAGTTCAGGCTGGTGGTGATGGTGTAATGTTGTAGGGCATATTTTCTTGGCACACCTTGGGTGCCTTAGTACCAGCTGAGCATCCTTTAAACGCGACAGCCTACCAGAGTATTGTTGCTGACCATGTGCATCCATTTATCCCTGCAGCAACTGCACAGTGCTATCATGTCAATATGGACCAAAATCTCTGAAAATGTTTCCAGCACCATGTTGAAGGACTATCTGAAGGTAAAAGGGGGTCCAACTCAGTACTAACAAGATATAACTAACAAAGTGGCAAGTGAGTGTATAAAGGCAAAATACACACAGTCCACCTTGTCATTCACTAAATACATTCTCCTTTCTGTGCTGAAGATGAGTGTAACTGAGTACCTTTATTTATGCACTGGTACTCCAATTCCAAACTACACTTCAGAGGCAAATATTGCACTTTTTATGAAAAACATATTACTATTGTTGTTTGGTTAGTTTTAGGCAACAATGACTCAATGGCTAATTTTAAAAAAAAGATCACAGTTTGGGTTAAAATTCACTATGTCTTAAGGAGCCACTATGGCAAAAAGCCTTGAATGCAAACTCATCCCATGTGCAAAGGAAATAGAGAAAGAACCTGAAGGAAATGAAACGGGAAGAAAAACAGAGAGTAGGACTGTCCATCATGTTATCTCATTTGACTTGTATTAACCAAGGTTTCCATATTGTTTGCGACCCACAGAGGCGTTTGACCCAGTGTCTTGTTTTATTTAAGTTGAAATAGGCCTTCTTAGATAATAAATCAAAGTTCGATGAGCAGGTGAAACGCCACCCCACACCTCTCAGAGTTCACAGCTATAACTGTGATTGTATAACACCCGGCATTGTTCATTCCTAGATGTTTGAGTGCCTCACGCTTGTGGAAATATAAATATCAAGAGTGGTGCTTGGAGAGAGGCTGGACTGACCTGAGCTGCATCAAGCGCAGGGTTTCAGAGCTGAATACGGCTTTGAAAGGCAGAGACAGCGCTTGCCTGAGGGCTATCTTGGTATCTGAAACCGAGAAACGTTAATATGAGAATGTAAAGGGACCTATGGGAGAGGGAGAGTTACGAATCTGCTTGGCTGCAGTTGAGAGCCTGAAGCGGAGTTCTGTTTTCACATACCGCTCTGCTCTTACCTCGTACCGTTGCCACCCACACAGGCTGCAGCACCAAAGTGTTATAAAGCAGGTATACCAAATTCATCTTTCAAAAACTATAAAACTGTGATTTTTTTTTAATGACACAGCATTAAATATGCACCAATTAGACTGAGAGCACGGATATGAAGGTCCAGCATGGTTCTTATATACTTTAGGCCTCTTTTTACTATGTTTTTTCCCATACAAATATATACAGAGACATGTCCACACAACACAAGCTGAAAAGCCTAGAGCTGCACACTTGTCCTTGGCTCCTATTGTAGAGCGAGACCTTATCAGAGGCCTCAGATGGAAGAGGATGAGAGGAGAATGAGATGAGAGGAAAAGAGGATGAGAAGAAAGAGCAGAGGAGAGGAGAACTGGGAACAGAAAGGCCTCAAGCAGCATGAGCAAGAGAGCTTTCTGACTGTAATCTGTCGCCCACACACACACACATACACACTCATAAACACAGTTGTGTATCCCTGACTTCAGAGCGCACTGATACACATTAATTTCCTGGAGACTTATTTCAACCTTAACCATGACTACTACTTGCCTAATTCTGACCTAAACCTAACCTTACTCTTAAAATATATTGATTTAAAATTTATTGATTTGATTTTTTCCCCATTAGAAAAGCATGTCTCCAGCACGAGTAATGCCTGGACGACATGCACACAAACACATCTAATGTCTACAGAAAAAAATCTCCTTCTCTACGTGTTATTAAACACACACACTCACTCACAGCAGACCCACATTCACACTCGCTCTCACTCGCACAGTGTGCACGCAGCTCTGTGCCACTTTGACAGTGATCTGCCGCCCACTGCCTCTCAGCAGGCATGAAGGAGCTCGACTCACACTCTAACACACATGCAAAGGACACACAATACAAACACTCTCACACATTCAAAACCCACCTACCTTCTGCCTGTCTCTCAGAGGGAGGATACTCTACGAGCGAGCTGAGAATTGTATCCTTATTTCATCTCTGAATTGATGAAAAAATCCTGAGGGTGAGACTGAAACGCAGCAGGGTTGAGGATTTCTAGGAAAGCATGTAGCTGCAGGTGGGTGATTAATGCAACAGGCCTCAGACCTTTAAAGCTGAATTACATTGTTATCATCAGTGTTGACAGGTTGACCTAAGCGATAATATTGATCAGCTCTGGAGAGATACTAAGAAGAACTTTATATTGCACACTGCAGCTTTATAGCAAAGTGGGAGAGGGTAAGGGTGTCTTTTGTTTGAAACCAATTCAGAATCAACATTTGTTTTTATATTTCATGAGACAGAAACATAAAATATCTGCAGTCCACTGGGCTTGCAGTGGCAGTGTAACAATCTTTCGGTGGTGCATGGGCATGAGGTTGATATGGATGGTTGCCACTTTTTTTAATTTCTCTTGGGTTCATTTTTTTAACACCCTACCTTCTAGGGTTTAACTTTGGATATGTAATAATTTAAATGAACCCTGTATTTTTATAAAGTCTGGTGTCTGTTGTCATTTTATGTTGCTGCTCACAAGCCTGATTATAACAACATGGTTATCTTGGGGCAGAGAAGCACTTTGGTTGTAAATTAACATGAATCAGAGGCCTTTGAACTTGCTCTCTTTAAATTGACTACAGCTGTTATGTGCATTTGTTCTTCCCTGACTTGTTTTCCTCTTTCTTGTTAGCACTGTCACCTTAGAGCAAGGAGGTTCTGGGTTCAAACTTTCCCGAGGCTTTTCTATGTGGAGTTTGCATGTTCTCCCTGTGCCTGCGTGGGTTCCACTCTGTCTTCCTCCCACAGTCCAAAGACATGCATGTTAGGTTTCAAAGCACTATATGAATGTATGTTAAACGTGGCTTGTAGTCTAAAATGCTTTGAGTGGTCAGTAAGACCCAAACAGTGCTATATAACTGCCTTTCCATTTCCAGTAGGCTGGTCACACGTCTATTATAGATCTAGTACCAACTTGTACCTTTAAACACAGCATGAATGAAGCTGCTAATCAGCTTTTTTTTAAGTTTTAGTTGAACCTGTGTTTATACATGATTATACTTTTAGGCTGTATTTAGTCCTTTTGCTGCGTTGGTTTATGTGGTAGGTTTATTTTGTCCAGCCTTACATCATAATTTTGACCACACTACATCTTGCCCTCTAGTTCAGCAGCACCATAAATACAACCTGAAATAAGCAAATAACATTACAAACATAGTCTCCAAAAATACACACATAAGCTGTAGATAACAAGCAAGTCTACTATAGTGAGCAAATTTTCATCTCAGCTCTTGTGCATGATAGTCCAGTTGCTATGGAAGCTTGTTCCCGCCACTGAAAAAAAAAGAAAAAAGAAAAAAAAATTGGCATCCATAAGTCAAAATTTCAGATTATTATTTCTAAATTTTGACTTACTGACTCAAACTTCTGAGTAAATTGAAATTTTGAGACAATAACTCAAAATTTTGACTTAGCGCTGCCTGGCAAAAAAGAAATAAAAATTTCAGTGGAGGAAACAACCTTCCATACGTGCTCATCTTTATATAGCATCAAACACATTTTACTGACAGTTTTGACCCACTCCACCCTGCCTTCCTTTCTGCCTTCTGTATGGCAGCTCCTTTCTTCAGGTACTGGAGAGAAGGTGTGGCTTCTTCCCAATCAGCATCACTGGAAACACCTGAGCCCAGTATGCCAGTGATCTATAAAAGTCCTTAGAGCTCAGTTACTGTGGCTCTCCTTTCTGAGATGCTGTTTTGGATTTTATTTGCTCCTTGGTTTGTTTTCTTGCGCTACAAAGTGTTGCATTCACTGTCCCTTCATTCACGCACTCAGTCACACCACCAACAGTACTATCTACACACACCATGGTTAGTTTATATTCTTTCTTTATGTTTCTTTAATTTAAAATAAACTGTTTCTTAATTGGCATTCGTGTGCATCTCCCTTTTTGTTATGGCCATACAGCCCTGTTGATGTAATATTTTTACAGTATGAAATAAGTATTTGTGATTTTCTTTTAGAAGGATATGTAGATGCAAGACTCCTGCAGAGGATCAGCCAAATAGTCTGAACAAAAAATATATACTTTTTTTTTTTCTGTAATATGTGAAAGTGTAATGATATGGTGGAAGAGACTCCACTACCCCCATGAGCATCAGTTATTTTAAAAATTAACCATTTTAATATATTAACATTTTGGAAATTATGTACCATCATCTTACACACAATAGCTAGTGAGTGTATATCATCAATCTAGGAGGCTAACTAGCTGATTAGCAATATTAGCCCTACCTAGACTGAATTCTTTCTCTAGTGTATTCACATCAGTTGTAACGACTCATTCACACTTCATGCTTTTTTATTATGTAACACTATTTTTGCCACTAATTCAAATGTCAGTTGCCCGTGGCCCGTAAATTCAAAATTATCTGGCAATAAGAAAAATTATTTCTTCTAAGTCAAAGTGTTAAAATCTGTAGTTTGTATAAATACAAACTTTGTGTAGATCAACATGACTCATGAATTAAAATGTCCACAGGCGGCTTCTTCCCTGGGATGCTCGGGAAAGGTGCCCGTTTTAGATTTTACATTTTTGTTTTCTAAAAGCAAACAAAAAACTGCTGATTTGTACTTTTTGTTTATCTTTGAGTTGTAGTTGTTTATGATGTCACCCTCTAAATGTGTTTAACTACATATATTTTATAGATATGCATATTCTTTTATATATCTTTTAAAGAGGTGTATCCCAAATTATACGCACACATATAAGATATACTGTAAGCACACGCACACCTGTGTATTCAGCTTTCATCTCCTTTTTAAAGTTCAGCGGTAAAATCTTCAGACCCACTCTGAACAACTGAAGCTGTGGTTGCTATGGTGATGGGGAGAATAGGTCCCAGTTGTGCAATGTCTACATTGACACAAATCACAGAGGGGTTTCTGGATTTCTCTCTCCGTTTCTCTCTCTGTTTCATATATAAACCCACAAACAACTGTGTATATTCCTTGGCCACCACTAACCTGCACATATACTCTACCTTCAGCTGACCACTACCTGTCAGCAGGAAACCTGACAGAACGAAAGAACATTTTCCCGTGACCTCAAACCTACCTGTGCAGATGGGCTCATTGCCACTCCACTGTCGGTCACCCTGACAACGGCGAATAGTGGCATCCAAGCCGCTGGGCAACGTGAATCCTGGCTTGCAGCGCACTTCAAGCAGGGCAGAAAAGGAGTGAGTGGGAGAGAGGAGGCGAGCTTCTGAGTTTTCACTGGGGGGTAGAGGCCAGGGACAAGTACGACCTGAGGATGAAAGAGATGGTCCAGGGGGAGGAGAGAAGAGAGAAAACAAGAGGCAGGGAACAAAACAATTCAGAGAATGTGCAGGAGACAAATGAAAAGAGCACAAATGAGGCTGTATAATGAGTCTGGATACATGCACAGTGCTCCCTTTTATAGCACTGGAGCATAATAAAAAGCTTGTGTTCAGCACTGGCATAAGGCTTTTATTTTATTTTCCAGGAAGAAACACACACACACTGATGTATGTTGGCACAGCTGCATATGCACACACACACACACACACACACACACACACACACTTTTAATGGCTGAGCCTACAATGGTTTTCAAAGTGAGAACTGACAGCACACATGCATACAAATAGTTACCTGGAGCCACACAGCTGAGACCACACTGGCCGTCACACAGACACTGGCGTTTGCTGCCACAGTCGCTGTCGGCTTTGCAGGGTCGCGGACACGTCCTCCTTCCCTCCTCTCCCACAAGTCTTTCTGGACATGACCCTGTTGCGATACCCACACACTGTTACACAGTAATTGTCTCTTTGTTTACTCCTATTCCATTCATGCCTCCCCCCGTAAAAAAAAACAAAACCCACAAATGCTGAGAGTCGTAATGAGATTTTGTTTGCCAATTCTGCTCTGTTTTCTCTTTGAAGGAAAGTAAATTCAGTGTGGGTGGCCGGGCAAACATTTGCCACCCAGGTTGCCGAATGATGAGGTATTTTGATGGCAGGCTTTGTTACTCTTTGCCTTTCAGCTATCAATCTTGTTCTTCATTGAAAAGTGAGAGTGTTTGTGTGAGAAACTTCATCTAAAATGCAATTCATATTCTGAGTCATACTCCAGCGCACATCATAAAAACCACAGTGAGTTACTGTACATAAACATCAGCATGACCTCGTCATTTAAGAAGGAAAGGGGAGGAAACGTGGGGGAGACAGACTTGGTGCCCCATTTTTTGATTCTCAGAATGAGAATGTGTGTGCTGCTGTATTTACTCTGCCCAAAGCACATGTGCACACAAACATATATGTGCAGCACATGATCATTCCAGACATGGTGTACATATTTAGCACCTATGATATTATATAACTAATTAGTTATTATGAAATGCAGGCCAGTATTATGGAAGACCTAGAACTGCTGATGTGAAAGGCAAATAATGATCCAAAACAGATTTGCAATCACAAACTATTGACTAGACAGCCATACACTTATGATGTGGCGTACGGACAATCCAAAATAAACATTATAATATAATCTGAGTTTTTCTTAATTAGTACACTATGAATATCACCAGCCTAATCCATTAGTCCATTTTTAAAGTGCTTACTGAAACTGATTAATTGCAGCTATATGATCATCTAAACTTCAAAATACAATTTACAGAGCAATGAAGCATGTCAGGGAAAGTCCTAATTGCATCACTAAAGAGTATTCAGTCCAGCTGTGTTAACTGTGTATGCAGGGATCAGTGCTCTTCCAGGTGTAAGTGATGGAGGGCTTACCTGAAGCCTGCAGGGATACGGTTCCAGTCAGAGCCCACAGGGACAGCAGCAGCAGTGCACGGTCCATCTTTGAAGTGAGGCCTCAGACGATATGAGCAAGGGACAAGCAGATGCAGCATTTTTAAGGAAGGGGGGAACAAAGGGTGGGAGAGGGAGAGAAAGAGGGAGAGATCCAAAGAGAGAGAGAGAGAGAGGGAGAAAGAGCTAGAGAGAGGGTACAGCCCAAGAGCACACATCTGGTTCGTGTTGAGGAGAAGAGAAGTGAGGAAAATTCCACTCTGTAGGACCTTTCACCCATTTCTGTTGAGACAACAGATAAAGGGGGTGACATATACATAACTACTGCCCACACAGAGAATGAACAAACAGGAAATACTATCACAGGAAGAAACTGATGGATTTTAACTGATATATTGAATGCAATTTTTTTTTCTAAATGTACACCCAAGCAGGTCAGTGTGGCTTTTTTAATGCTTTATCTTAAGCATAGCCCATCATATAGGCTTTTCTTTTATCTTACCGCCTTACATATTCTACCTCAGTTTCATTAGAGATTTAATCCTGCATAAATATAGTATATGTTTAATTATAAAATGTACTCCTTAAATTCCTTTAAGGGCATCAGCACTGCCTCTGTTGTGTATTTGAACTGCTTTGCCTATTAAGGAATGTACACAATGTGAATAAACAGGGAGGATATCAAAACAAGTGCATTTCACCATGTATCACAGCCTGGTTATCTGGCTTGAGTAAAAAAATGAAGTCATAGTTCCCCTGAAATTTTAACCTTTGTCGTCCATTCTCTCCCTCAAAACTGGGCTTTAATTCAATTCGGGATTAAGAGAAGCATCCACAAACAGAACAGTGATGAATGAGAACAATCTTTTATTGGTGTTTTTTTTTTTGGGAGGGGGGGAAATTTCATACTACATCCAAACAACCAGCACTGACTGGTGGGCTGGACATCATGGACACTACTGATGCAGCAGGGCAGTTGATCAGTTAGAGTCACTATAAGATTTATCAACCACATCTGTGAAGATATAAGAGGCTAAAATCCTGTTAGGAGAGCAAACAATCACTGAATGAGGTGATAAAGGCAGATAAACCAACAAGGAGCGTATCAGTAGTGTGCATAGTCCATGCACAGGTGGGAAACATGTCATGATGAAAGGTCAAGTAGGTCTGAGTGAACATCATGTTCAAGTTA
The DNA here is from genome assembly GCA_015108495.1 of Heterochromis multidens. Taxonomy (NCBI): domain Eukaryota; kingdom Metazoa; phylum Chordata; class Actinopteri; order Cichliformes; family Cichlidae; genus Heterochromis; species Heterochromis multidens. Next base: position 17,634 of record VUQS01060361.1, read on the forward strand.
CTGAGCCACGTTTGTGAAATCCACGGTCAAAGAAAACAGAAGTGTCTGTGGCAGAAGTGGGTAAATGTTGAACGTCTTGGGGGTCCGAAACAGGGTGCGAATAGCCGAGACTGGGGTTGTTTTTTCCATTTGAATAGTCTTTCTGAGGAACACTGAAGATCAAAGATGTTTCAAGGTGCAACAGATCATCCAAAGAAAGAAAAAAAAAACATTCAGTAATACAGAACAACAACAGTAAGAGGGATAATCATAATAATCATAACGATAATAATAGCTGTAATGGTAACTATGCATCATGGTCATTGAGGGGATTAAAATCACACTCTATTACTAGTCATCCCTCCCCCAGGAACATAACATAGTGTACCATGCCCCTGTGTAGGTGTTGTGGGTACACAGAGTAGTTTATAGATACAGTAAAAAGGAAGGAGCAATAACAGGATTGAAAAAGCACTAAATAGCAACAAGTTTTGTGGATCGACATAGGATCAACATTTTGGCTTTTATTTCTCCCAGAAATCTGAGAAATTAACACATTCCACTCAATGGGGGTACTCAACCCATCTCCTGGAATACATCAAATACACAAAATAGTAGAGGCCTATCCAATATACACAACAACCCCCCTCCCCCCATGCCCCCATAATAATGCTAATTAAAGTGTGTTCAGTAAAGTAACAATGTGTGTTTTTACAGGGACGATTGATTACTACTTCAGAATATGTTACAACACTGAGATTTAACTGCTCTGTGTACCTTCCAGGTGCAAGAGAGTCACAAAGACAAAATGTAATGGGAAGAGTTTGCACATAACTGTGAAGGGACTGGCTGCAAGTGGGAGCAGACAGAAATAGAGACGTCAGATATAGAAACACGGGAGCAATTCAAAGAGAGGATGAAGAGGAGCAGAGTTACCCAGGCTTTCACCGGCTTAGGAAAAATACAAAAACACCAGAGTAGATTGAAAGCACTTCCACTGGGAGAGTGAAAAAGAGAAAGAGCCATACATACAACTATGGGCTAGAGAAAGATGTACCAGTCTCATAAAGTTAAAACCAAGGTAAAAAGAGCTGATATTGTTAGTGGGGGGGGGGTTTCGAATAGAAAAGAATATACAAGACTGGTCAAGAGGATAGAGCTGGACTGTATACATGGTGTCTCTCATTCTGTCTCTCTCAAGCATCCCCAGTGACAGAAACATAAGAGGAAAAAAATTAAGTGCTCGAGTAAAATCCACAAAATGTTGAACTATACGACTTTAAGATAATTTTGCTCTCTATATTACAATTGTTACATGCGTTGTCAACCCTGCTGCTGCATCCTGACTATAATAATCAACTAAAAAAAAAAACAAAAAAAAAAACAAAACCATCGATGGCTGACAACCTGTTAAGCATCTCCTGACTCATCTATAATAAAAAGATATTTACCGCAGCTTTCCCCCCCCATCTCTATGTCCCCGTCATGTAGAAAATATACAAAATTATTCTTCAAATTTGCTCTCCCTCTAATTTTTCTGAAGTATTATAAAAATATACAATTCTCCAATAACAAAACTCTTAAAAGTCACATCTTTCATCTGTTAAATTATTCTCTCTGTCCGCCACTTTTAAGAGCCGACACCTCAATGAAACAAGACACCTGAGCTGCAATGCACAAACCTTCTCCTCGTCTTATACATTCATCATCATCATCATCATCATTATCATCTTGACCCCTTTTCTGTCCATCATGTCACCCCAGAAATTCAGAGTCTCAGATTGAATCCAGCTTATATTCCTCCTCTTCCTGATTTTTCTCCATGCTGCCATCACTGGTCAGCGAGACGGTTCTCGTATTTACTAAGTATGTTGCGACACCGGCCCAGTTCCTTCCGCATCTCGGCTACTTCCTGTCGGAGGGCAGCGTTCTCCCTCTCCAGGTAGGCGGCGCGCACAGATATCTGGTTCTCCTTGAGACGGCGGGCGTCTCGGGAACGCTTTGCCGCTTCGTTGTTTTTGTGCCTCCTGGTCCAGTACTTCTCATCCTAAAAAAACAAAAAACAGCACATATGGATTATTCAGCATTCACCAATGCAATCCACTTACTTTTGATTGGGGAATTTCAGGATTATTAGGTAAAAATGTCTGAAGAGAAGACTCAATGAATGCTCAGGCTTGTTTCTTAAGAAGTGTGTAGTGCTTTTTTATAGCCAAACTCCTACCATTATTGGTAATGTGGGTGTTTGGCAACGAAAGGACACCTTTTTTGTTGTTGTTGTTGTTTTTTGCATACCACATCCTCAGAGTTTGGTCAGTACTGAGTTACTGTCTGAGAGCAAATAAAGTACACAAACAACCTGCATGTGCCACATCCCACAGCTGTGGAAAAACAACATCCTGAATTGGTGTTTTGCTTTTTATTTACTGTAGAATATTTGATCTGCTTCCATAAGTTACAGATTGAGGATTTGCGCACTTCAAGAAGAAATTCTCTATAATCAGTTAGGTATCAACAACCTTATTAACTGACACTGGGCTTTTTGTTTATGTAATCTCTTGTTTTGTTTTTTGCTTTTTGCTTGTGTAATATTGGATGCTTTTCATTGTGAAATTGTTTTAACTATTACACTGTTTTCATTAAACTGAAGTCCTAACAGTGTAAAAATATGCATGTGCTTATTTCTGATATAAAAAATAGATATTTCAGGTAAACAGCTTAGCTCTTTCTGCTCTCACCAGTATTGCCCTCAACTGAGCATTTTGTTTTCTATGATCATAGCTAGATAATTGCCCCATTAGTCATCAGATAAAATAAACCTCAAACAATGTGGACAATATATTAACCCTTTGAGCTTCTCAAGGCTTTATCTCTGGTAAATTTGGATGGCATTTTCACTATTTTCTGACATTAAACTCAATTAAATACAAATTTTAATAAGACTTGATTTAATTACTATTTCACTTCTTTAAAATGACTTCAATCTCAGAGCATAAACTTCATACAAGCCACCTGCATCAATGCAGTAAAGACCTCAGCAGCCTCACCTTCATGTTATCGGGTACCAGGATCTTGCGGGCCTTCTTGATCATCGGCTGCGGCTTGAGTTCCTCCTCGCTGAAGGAGTGCCTTCTGGGATCAAAGTTCTGCTGCTCTTCTGAGGCATTGGACATAGACATGTCTGAAGAATCCATGTCAAACATTCCAATCACATCTGGCCCGTTCCCGGTGGGTGTGAGCAGAGGTGGACAGGAGGATGACGAGGAAGAAGAAGGTGACTCACAGGAGTCATTCATACTCCTCTGACTCCCTGGAATTAAAAGAAAGAGAAATCTGAGTACACTGAACACATTTTTCCCATTTTTTATTTTATTTTTTTTTAAACAGCCAAATTTAGACAGATGATCCACAAAAATAAACAAATATGCAGCACTTCATGATGACCACCAGATGTCAGCAGAGAGCTACTTTCTTAATGCAACAAACAACATTGCTTTGGCCTCAACTGAGAGTCGTGTAATATTCAGTCAGCTTTCACTGACATAAAAAAGTTTTCATAGTCAAGGTAATGTTTAACGTATACTACAATAACAAATGCAATATAATTTAATAATGTAAGATAAAATGCACATTTTTAGAGCACAGATTTGTGGATGTAACTAAGCAACAAGTTCCTTGAGCATGTTTACTTTACAAGTTTACTTGAGCATGCATCAAGAGATAAGCAACAAGTTGCTTAAAGAAAAACTTAAATTCATTGAAAAGCATTGAAAATCAGTGCACCTTGGCACTGATTACCCACGTCTCTAAGACAGAAATGAAGGGGTGGAACATGATTCTAATTTTTTCAATTTTTTTAAAAGATATTCCCTCATTTGGTAGTTTGTCAATGATGGTGGAGAACATTGTCTAGCATTTCATTTCAAAAAAAGGTGTTCACTTGGCTGAGATCTGATGACAGCAAGGCCACAGGATATGATTCGCATAATTTCTGTTCTATTCACTGATCTCTCAATCCCTATGGATAGGGGTACTTTCTATCCTTTCATCAGGATGGAAAGGTTTCATCATAGGATAAAGGTGACCCCTCAGAAAAGCTGTGCCATAACACAAAACAGCCACCAGATCCCCTCATTGTAGGGATCAAGGGCCAGGATTTTCCTCTTAATTTCTTATCCATCTGTATAATCTATTATACATCTGCAACCTGTCAATAACGACAAGCTACTATAAAATTAGTTCTTGTGTATGTCCCACTGTGTGCGTTATTGCTGGAAAAAAAAAACATAACCATATGATGTGACCATGAATCCCCTGAAGAATCCAGTGCTTTGCCAATACATAATAACACACAATCACCACTACACAAAACCTCTTGGTTCAATCAGAGCATAATAGTGACTAGTTTTATCAAATGAACTGCTGAGAATTTTCCTGTGGACCAAAGCCAATAACCAGAACTAATGCAGACAGAAAAATCTATAAGTGGAAATGTTATATAATGTCCTCTCCCTCCACTCAAATCCAGTTTCTTTAAGGGGGCCAGTATAGGGTGACATGTCAGCCCACCCCCTTTAGGGCCAATGCACCTTACTCAACTGACTTTTCTTCCAAAGAGCACAAGCTTCCATTTAACTTCTATGTGAATACATACAGCTCAGTCATCATACTTGTTATGAATATATAAGCCTGTCCACATGAAAGTGAAGCAATTTATAAGAATTGGGACCATGTCAGCTTGAGTCAAAGCTCCTCTATGTGTTAGCTGGATACATAACAAGGTAACTACTTAACACAGCACTGCAGCCTTCCAAATATGGACAAATATCAAAACCCAGGATGAATATAATGAATATTTAATGTGGTGTAATAGAAAAACAAGCCAGTGGTGGGTGAGAAGAACCAGCAGGTTGATGGTCTATATGTGTTGCCAGCTGGTAACTATGTTTTACCTGTGGATTTGTAGTATATGTGAACCTATAACATGAACAATGGCTATATAATGGGCAGGTAATATGAGGGCATATTTTTACACCAGGTGCACACTGTTCACTCACATTCCCTTGGCAATGCCTCCATACCATAAAAAGTGCTGAATGCAGCCAGGCACAGTCAGCAGTCAGGTCTACGTATTGTTGAAAGGTTTTGTGGATATGGTTAACCAAGTGTCATGCTGCTTAAACCCAACAGCAGTAACTAGGTAGTGCCACCACCTGTTGTGGTGCTTTGTTGGAATGAAAACCTAAAGACCCTGCGGTTCACGATTGCCTATGCCGACTTTTGGTCAGCTCTGGAGCGCAGATTTACAAACTAGATTTGGTGCCTTTTTAGTTCACACATTTCAACTGTTAAATAACAGCAGGATTTCATTTTTGATTACATGGCCCAACATGTGCCCTCACACTTTCCAGAACTTGAACAACAGCATTCCAAAAAAGCCCAAAGATGTTGCAAAGATAAACAGTTGCCATACTCCTTAGTTACCTAATAATTATATGTTGTTATCTCATCCAACAATTTATAGGTAACTTTGTAATGCTGCAATTTAGGGTTAAAACTCTCTACTTTTTTTTTAAGCTTTGGGAGGCTTAATGGGAAGGAAATAGCATCTCAATTCTCTTGACGTAAATATAAGACTTTACACAAAGGGACATTGATCAAAATGCACGAGCCTTTATCATGCAGTATAAGTGCATTATCAGAGTTTATGAACGAGTGCTTTGTAAGTGAAGGAGTGAATTAAAGGCCTTCAGTCAAGAACCCATAAAGTATAAAACTCCCCTCTTGATATCAGTGTACTTATTGTCATTCATTGGTGATCATATGCTCGGTGTGAAGTCCAGCAGGCACAGGGAAACTCTTCCTGTTGCCGTCTGTCCCCCCTCCTCTGTGGACTCCTCCTACATGTCTGCTGGCCCTGCCTCTAGTTCTTTCACTCCAGTACTCCCAGCCTCCGCACGTGTAGTGACGCGTGCACATGGCTGTGGCGTGTGAAGTGGGGAGAGATTTAAAGACACGCAACCGCAAACACTCCACATACACTGCTCCCTCTCTCTCTCTCTGTGTACTGTTTTGACCCTGCTGCACAATCATTATTGGCTGGGAGTGAATGCTGATTGTGTTGTACACTGCAGTGCACAGATCACATGCCAAACTACACCAAACTCTCTTGTCATAGCTAGGAAGTTGACTCATCAAATAGCTCAGGACTCCTTCGTTTGCTGCACCCCTTTCTTTCAAGTTCTCTACTGCTCTTCAGCTTTTGTTTCTCAAAATCAGTTCTTACCCTGTAACCATGCTACCAAATGGTTATTGGTTAATGTGCAAATTCTAAACTCTGTTTTCTTTTTAAAGCTTACTTTGTTTTTATCATAACCATGTGATCTCACGGCCTCATCTTGACCCCACAGGACAGAGAAATGTTTGATCGCCATAGTATTTGTTATGAACTAAGAATAGTTGAAGTCCTGAGTCACTAGCCCACACGCCACATAACCTTGTTTACATCACAACTGTTATTGAACTGAAAGGTCTACTAGTCGACCAGCAGCAGGTGAAACTTTGTCAACTCTGCAAAGCTTGGAAACCATTTTCCATGTCTGCTGCTGTGAGATGATTTGGACAAACCTTAAATAATAACCAGTCTTTGTTCATTCTTCCTCTCTGATTCAGCTGGCCATAACAAAATGATCAATATTAGTTAACTCACCATGCAAGCAGTCGGTTCCTCCTGCAAGACTTTGTGGCTGAGCCACCTCCAAACCAATGAGAGATGGAGAAGAAGAGGAAGAAGGTGGTGAGGATGAAGATCCAGGTGGGGATGAGGGTGGTAGGCACTGGGAGCTCTGGTTGGGCACAGCTGACTGGGGACTCTGTGAGGGGATCTGGGCTGAACAGGAGCTGTTGTTGTTATGCGTGCTGCCCATTCCATTTTCGGTCAGAAACTCCTCCAAGTCCATGTACTGAAGCTGGAAGAGGCCCCCATCTGCAGGCAAGGTACGATCCCACAGAAGAGGCCCCAGGAACTGGTTGAAGTTTCCTCCTCCATTTCCACCTCCTCCACAGCCATTACTGTTGACTATTCCACTTCCATTCCTCATGGGGCACACTCCCAAGGAATCCTCATCAAGGTCCAGCCTGTCTTTGTCTGCCAGACGAAAAAAAAAAAAAGCAGAGTCATTAGTGCAATATAAAAATGATGAAGCATACTTTTGGTGTCACTTTAACAGCTTTCAGTGGACAAGAAGGTGGCCTTGAGATAGTTTATGCTACTGCTGCTTTATGCCAAATGGATGCTAAAATCAGCTCTTTGTATTTGTAGAACTAAATGGCATGGCCGATTTATTCGTATGATGCACTTCTACAAAATCTTCTTCTCTTTCTATCTCTCATACAATCACACAGAAACACAGATGGGCCCAGATGGTAGCTGAATTGCAGCATTAAGCAAGAGCCAAAACCGATTTGCTGTCATAACGTATACACAAACTCCAGAACAAATCTCACAATAGCCAGAGATATGTTTGGCAAAGAAAGCACCCAGAGTGCATGCTTGCATCGATTTAGCATTACAGCTAAACCAAAACATGTTACCACCCATTATAATCTAGATCCTAATTTGAAGTTGCATCCGGGATTATAATTCAGTTCATCTCACCAGGGTCACTGAGGAGTCATCTTAAGCACATGTGATGGTGCATGAAACTTTGGTGACAATTTTGTGGCCTTTAAATGTGACAAATGAATAATAATGCTACATATTTGTATACAACAGTAACAGTGGATGGAAAAGATTTATCCATGGTTCCCATTGCATAGACAAGAAGACAGACTGTGCTGCTAAAGTGTCTCACCTTTCGAATCGCATGGGTTTTTTAAACGCTGGTCTCCTTTCATGGGGTGCTGCAGGAGGGATTTCAGACCTGACATAGAGTTGAGGTGCCCCCCTGTGAGGGAGCCTCCAGGCTGAGTACAGCTTCCAAACTGTGGGCTTGCCCCAGCTGGGAGGTCTGGGGTCGGAAGCTGGGAGAGCTGCCTGGACATCCTGGACCAGAGGGGTCGCAGAAAGACACCTGGGGCACTTGAAGGGGCGAGGCGAGCTGACAGGAGTACCTACCAATGGGACAAGCAGGCTGGATGACTGTGGCTGTGTGCACAGGAGGGGTGGGGTGGTGGGCAAATACAGAAAGGTAGTTTTGAGAATTATCCATGCAGAATAGAGCATCTGTCACATTGTAATTGCAAGCATGTCAACAGCATTATGTTATAAACTTTAAATTACACACGACAACTCTTACCTTTCACTTGTAGATATAAAGAGTTCCTTATTTCCCTGCAGAAATATTTTCATCGAAGTACTCCATTGCCTTTGGATGTTGTAGATGAAGCTGTTATTCTCAGAGAAGCAGTGTGGGAGGGACAGTCAGACCATCTGATTAGGAATACTGTCCATAATAAAACTGCAAAGGCGTGAAAATGCCGCACACACACTTTGCGCGCACAGGAAAATATTACAGTCAAAACTTGAAGAGCGATATCCCGAGTTAGTGGTGCGGTTATTTAAAAATAAAATTTTTTAAAAAAGATCAAATAAAACAAGATCTCAGAGAGAGACTTCTACCGTCAAAACAAAACAGTCGTGAAGAAAGAGGAGGATAAAAAAAAAAACACCCAGCGACGCGAGCTGTACGTGGTCAGATGACAAGTTGTATTGCTGCTTCTCTCCTCTGCTGTCGCGCTCTGCTGTCCTTCGGTGGGGGGGTTGGAGGGGGTCGTTTCCTCTTTCTGTCTGTACTTTTTTTCTTTTGCATCCGGTGGATCCAGTCACGGGCGCACGGGCTCGGGTCTGTGTTTGGGCCGCGCGACGTCCTCCTCCTCCTCCTCCTGTTTCTCTCTCTCTTTCTCTCAGCTGGAATGGACACGGGCAGTTCACGTGACGTCACACCTCGAGGAACAAGCCGCGGCGGCGCGAGAGAGAAAGGGGCGGGGCCCGGCTTTAACAGATCTCTCAATTCTCGCCCATATTATTTATGAGACACACCTACCCTCGTGCCACACCTCGAGGGGAGCAGCAGGCTGGTTTGTTTTGCCTGACAGGTACAATCACAATTTAAAAAACACACACACACACACACACACACACACATACATACATACACACAAGCAGCAGTAAATATGTAAACTAGTTTTAGCGTCACCATGGTGACGGAAAAGAAACTGTCTTATTGCCACCAGCCTGTCACAAATAACTCATCGTGCTATACACAGGATTAATGACGCTTAGCTTCGCGCTCTCTACTGGAGTATAATTTGGCTTTCTCTAATATTCAGGCCCTGCTGCATGACTTTTCCAGTTTCCTTGTAATCCACAGAAAACGTGAGTGCGCCGTTTTTTCAGGCGAGAGGAACGCTTCTGCACGTTGCCTGCCGGCGTACAATAGCTGTTCCAGCTCACGTGTGTGAGGCACGCGGAGACGAGGCCCGTCCGCTCGCAGCTCCGGCTCTGATAGGCCCGTGGAAAGTTGCGGCTCCGCCCATGCGCCGGAGCCTATTGGGCAGAAATAGGTCGGACAAGCCCGCCCGCTCGGATTCCCCCCGTGCATGCCACTGCCGCGTGAGACCGAGCAGCTCGAAATACAAAAAAAGCGCGAGGGTTGTCTAGTCTACTGTACAAGTTGCAAAGCACATGCAAAACAAAGCGCGTCGCAGGAATTCACCCCTCTGATATTTTTTTTTCCAGAGTTAGGCATGCAGAAGTTGACGTAAATAGATTACAGACAAATCAGCATAAAAGAGACGAAGTGGATAATAGCGTTTGAACAATGTGCACTGAGAATAAACAAGAGTGAATGCAACTGGAAGCCGGAGCACCGGAGGAGGAGGAGGAGGAGGAGGAGGAGGAGGACCCTGTGTCCAGCCCTGTCCCTAGAGTCCCTTTTTTAAAAAAATTTTCTGAATTACCTTATCAGACTCCACTTTTGTCCAGCTGTGGTCTCCTAAGATTATAACCACGTGTCAACCCACATAAAAAAAAAACATCAGAGTGGATGAATCATCATATTTTATGTTTGCAAGCAAGCCAGATCATCAGCATGAATTAAAACACATAATGCTCGCAGTTCTTAAAAGAAAAAAAACATCTGCAGACAACTCATGCAAAATGCACCGAAATCTGCTTATAAACCACATTAGTTTCCAGAAAAAATGTGCTTTCTAATTAATTATGGTTGAATAAATCTGGTCGCTATAACCAATCATTTTGTTTACTTCGTGGTATTATCTTGTGCTAAACAGCAGACAGCCGCACAGCACCAGCCTCTCCAGTCCACCCCCTATCACTGTAAAATCCATGTGACTGCCACACTCATCCCCACCAGGTCAGGAGCACACCATAAACGAGTTGCTTACTGCCATCTTGTGGAGCCAGAAGTGAGGTTTTCCATGGCAATCATATGTGCAAGCTTTGATTACTGAAAATCGTTATCCTGGAATAATCTGGCCAATAACATTAGTAAATCTAAGCACTTTAATGAGCTTTATTGGTGAACCAACTACATCCTGATAACCACTTAATCCACAGAGCGATATGAAATTTGCATAACTGCAAAACTTTATCCCTGACTTTGGTAACAGTTATAAACTTACTCTTGTTTAATAATTAGCAGTGTTTGCCATTTCCTGGATATTGCAGTAAGTAATTCTGAATCAGAAATGAAAGGAAAACAAATTATTACACTTAAGGTTTATTCATTGCTGAAATATAATCAACTACTGACTTCTCAGTAAATAATGTGATAGAAATCTACTAAAACTATTATTTTTCTTTAGAAGAAAAAAAAAACAAGGCTTGACAGGGGTATGAACATTTCATATGTGTGAATAAAGTGACAAGATGTACTTTGAACTTATTTTTCTTTAAAAGAAAAAAAAACAAACAAGGCTTGACAGTAAGAATATGATTGCAACTCAGCAAAAAAGTAAAAGGTAGAAAGGGTAAGTATAAGATTGGCATGAAGACTGATTGGGTTACACACATAAATACATGGAATATTACATTTGTTTCTATCATGATAGGTCCTTGTTTTAACACACCGTGAAGTACTGTAGAAATAATCACTGCTAAAAAGAGCATACAAATAACATGAGATAAACATGTGTTACAGTCCACTTGTTTAACCTGTTTCAATCTCTTGGTATAAAAGCTAGGAAGATCTCAAATAAATGAAGTAAAGTGAACATCATAAGCAAGGCTTCTTGTAAGTTTTTCGTCATTTTGGCAGGAGAGGGGTCCTTGTAATGCTAATTACCACATTTTATCTATGTGTGATTAAATCACTAGGGAATATAGAGCAACTTTCAAATCAGGTTTACACTACAAACTTCTGGGGATATACTGAATAAACCATCACATACTGTAGGAGTGATTTCACAACCTCAGCAAAAAACTTGACCAGAGAACAAACATGCACTGACAAACTATCAACAAAGGTCTTTGTCCCCATGTCCCTACTCCTAATAAATGCACTTTACATTTTTAAAAAATCCTCAGAGCCTCTAATTGAACAACAACAAGACAAAATACACAGCAGAGACGTTTATCATACAGCAAGAGGTGTAGCGGGGCTTCTAGTTATGGGTAAGAGAGATACATTAGCAGGTCATTTCACCTAAACTTGTCTAGTAACTGCACAGTGTCAGCCAAGCATAGTGTCAATGCACTTAAGGGGTTAATTAATGATCCTATGGAAACAGTCACGTCTTTGAAAACACCTTCCAACATAATCTGGAAGAATTTCTGGAGATATTTTATAGGACACTCTACAGTAGTTGTTAACACACTCATTCTAATAGTCAGCAGAGTAGATGCAACAGACACGAGGCAAATTTTCCTTAAGGCAGCAGATGCCTTTTTAAGTCCCTTTTTTTTTCTCTCACTTCCCATTTTAGAACTGAAATATCCCTCTTGTGTGCCACTCTCTTCAGAAACCAGGAAGCTCAGTATCTGTACGGTCCCTGTAGGTATGGCATCTCCTCATGACCCTCACAGGTCTGTCTTTCTCCTGGTCTCTTTGAAAGCTTCAGCCTCTTAGCATCTCCCCTCTGCAGTCCTTTAGCCCTGCGGCGGCAGGACACCTTGTGCCTGTGAAGAAGAGTAGCGCTCCAAAAGCGAGCGGAGCAGCGTCGGCAGGAGAAAGTCCCTCTGGCACGGTGGGAGGCCCGATGAATGAAGGCTGCCAAAGGCCTGTGAGACTGCTTCCCACACACACTGCACCTAAGTCGCTCCTGAGTGCTCAAGGCTTTTTGTGGGTGTTTAACTGCCATGTGGACAAGCAGTCCCGCTTTACGGGAAAACACAGAATTGGGGCATATTGGACAGCCAAAACGTTTCACAGGAACTTTGAGAGATGACAGGATCTGCACTTTCATTCCACCAGTGTTGACAAGCTTATACCCACCACCACCTGATTCTCCTCCTCGCCTAATTGTCAAACGAAGAGAGCCTTGTTTTTTATTCAACTGCCCTCTTATTGTACAACTTATCTTTCTCTTTCTTTTGATTCCATCAAATCTGACTAAATCTTGGGATTCCCATTTATTTCCCTTCCAATCTCTCCTGCTGGACTTTTTTTTTTTCTTCTTGTGTCGTCTCATATCATCGTGTGATGACTGGACGTCGCAGTCAAGGTTTTGGTGGGGCTGGGTGCCTGACTGATGATGGGGATGATGGTGGGAGTGATGATGATGGTGATGCAGATGATGATGTTCAGTGGAGGGCAGTTCCGTGAGGGGCTGGAACGGGGCCGTGGTGTGAAGCGTTCGGCTACGGGATCCGGCTGGATATATGTGCTCTCCTTTCACCCCGGCTGGAGAATGCGGGTGCTGCGGGGGCATGATTGTAGAGTTGGGAGGAAGAGGCTGAGAGTAAGTTGGAGCAGTAGAGGCAGAAGACTGAGCAGCTGCAGCATCATAAAAGAGGGGAGAGTAACCAGCTGGTGGCTGTGGGGGTGCTTGTTGGTGGCTATGAGTGACAACACTTAGACTTTGCCCTCCGTGGCCTTCGTTGGAAGGCGCCATCTGAAGCAGTGCATTGGTGGCAGCCTCGCTCTCAGATGTTGACTGATTAACATCACTCCCACCTCGGTTGTCTCCAGACCCACTGTTGCCTTCTTGCGGGTTAGACGGTTCGGGGCGGGTCATGCCATGCTGAGACTGCCTATGTCGAGTGAGGCTGTTAGAGTAAGCAAATGCTTTCCCACATACCTCGCAGCAGAAGAGCTTTTCACCCCCGCCTTCGTGAACCGTCTGGTGATGGGCAGTCAGATGAAAGTGGTGACGGAACGACTTCCAGCATATAGCGCAGGTGTAGAGTCGAGGTGGTGGTGGGGGCTGTGGTTGGGGTGGGGGAGGAGGCTGCGGCTGGGGGTTGGTGTCTTGAGGCTTGACGTCTTGGGAGTAGGGGTAATAGGAAGAGGTGCTTGGTGCTTGGTTCTGGCTCCGGTCTTGGGCCACGCTACATTGAGGATTTGGGTTAAAGCTGTTAAGGTTCTCCGGAGCCGGTGTGGTGGGCACCTCCTCCATCTCCCCTTTCTGGTGGAGTTTGCTGTGCCTCCTGAGGCTCTGGGAGTAACCAAACTCTTTCCCACAGATGCTGCATTTGTAATTCTTTGCCCCAGAGTGGACTGTTTGATGCTTGCTGAGGTGAAAAGCCTCTCTGAAATACTTTCCACAAACAGTGCAGTGATGGGGCTTCTCTCCGGTGTGGATGCGGTCGTGCCTGCGCAGGGTCTCGCGTCGTGCAAAACCCTTCCCACAGACACTACAGAGGTGGGTGCGTGGGAGCCCGCTGGGCCCCATTCTGGGGGTGTACTGCCTACGTTTGGTGGCCTGTCCGCCAGCTGCAGGATCTTTCTTAGCTCTTGGTTTGCGGGGACGTTTTGGTTTGACAGTAGGATTCTGCGGGTTGCTGCTCATAGCCTCCTGACTCCCACCACCTCTGAAATTCTTATCCATACCAGACGTGGATGAAGGTGAGCCCAGAGGTCCTAAACCAAGACCACCTAGCAGACCTCCTATGATGTCTCCCCTGTCATCCCCTCTTGTTCCACTGTTACTAGCCGCTGTTATAGCAGAGATTGCATTATTCACAGAGCTAGTGACATCATCTTCTGAGTCATCCAGTAGAGAAGAGAGGGGCAGGTGGGGCTGTTGCTGTGGATGGTGGTGCTGGTTGTGGCTCTGTGAATGTGGATGCAGTGTTGGGGCCAGGGGTGCCTTTCTCAGAGCTGGGCCCGCCATCCCACTTCCACATGGGGAGGCACCAGAGTAGCATGGAGATGGATTACCTTGAGAACGGTGGTCATCATGGTAGCCTGTGTAACGATTCCGAGAGTAGTCAGTGGGGTATTTACCATCTGCTCTGTCCCTGTCATTTGAATTCCCTCCCCTTCCAGACTGAAACAGACCATCACATCCTAAACCTGATTTTGGTTCTCCTTCCCTCACAATGATTACACCATCCTCTTCCTCAGTTTTCCCATAAATAACCCCTCTATTGCTTTGATAAGTTCCCCCTCCTCCATTACCTCCTCCACCCCCTCCCTCGACTCTGTCCTCACCATCAGTTCCTGTCTTGCTGCCCCGTTGTTTGGGTCCCCTACCTGGCTTGCCGCAGGTGCCTGAGGCAGCATGGTTGAGTAGAGAGGTGCTCTCACGGAAGGCACGACCACAGGCGGGACATCGGAATGGCTTTTCCTCATGTATCTTCTCATGCCGTGTCAGTGACTCTCTACGATTAAAAGCCCGAGAGCAGGTGGAGCAGCCATATGGGCGGGCTGATGAGTGTATAACACCATGTTGCAGGAGGTGCCCTTTTTTCTTAAAGCCTTTGCCACAATCAGGGCAATGAAATATTTTGTCTGGGCTAGAACAAGAATTGGAAGAGGGTTGGGAAGGTTCTTGGGTCGAATGGGGAAGGCTTGGATCAGACTGTGTTTTTATGTGAATGGGGTTTGGGCCAGTAGTGGCAGTATTGCTAGTACCTGCTGTGGTTGGCTCATGCATGCGCATATGCCTGCGAAGGCTTGAAAGTTGAGGGAAGCTTTTGCCACAGTCTCCACAGCTATAAATGGGCTCTGTGTCAGACTCTGTGGCGTTGGGTTGCATTGAGCTCTGGTTATCAGATTTAGAAAGGTGAGAATCATTAGCAACCAGTACTGAGGCAGCAGTGGAAGAGGGAGCAGAGGAGGAGGAAGAAGAAACTACTGATGAGGATGAAGATGATGAGGCAAGCAGGGATGATGGTTCTCCACCCATATTTGACATACCAACCCCGCTCCCAATTAAAGCCGGTGGCTGACTGTGATTTAGCCCTCCGTTACTACTAGTGCTGGGATTACCACTGTGGCTAGTGTGCCCATGGTTGCTACTGCTACTACTACTGTTGTCAGATTTTCTCTGTGGCAAATAGCCGGCCATAGCTTTCTTCCTCCTACTGCTACTGCTGCTACTACTACTACTTCCACCTCCGCTGTTTTCCCCTTTACCATCATCCTTTGACAAGGATAAATGAAGCGGCAAAGGGAGGGGCAAACCTGCTTCCTGCTGCATCAGAGAAGCTATCTGATTTGACGAGAGTACAGGAATGCCCTGGAAGTCAAAGCCGCCCAGTGATGAGGGCTGAGAGCCTGGGTGGAGAGGGTGGTGAGGATGAGAATGAGAGTGAGGATGAGAAAGGGTGTGCGGTGGAAGCTGCTGCTGGGGAGGTTGCTGTGGAGTCTGTTGTGACTGGGGAGTGGAGTGGCCATGTGAGTGAGAAGGGTGCAAAGCAGGAGGCGGAGCAAGGCTAGTACTAGGCTCTCCACCTGTCTGACTTAAACCAATCCCTAAATGGTTATGAGTTCCCTGTTGAACAAGAAACTGTTCTAAACTAGCATTAGCAGGCACCCCAGAAAGAAAATACTGATTAGCGGCTAACATGCAACTAAACTGTTGGTGAAGGCTCCGTGCATCAGACTGGGCCCCAACCAACTGGTGTCCCAATGAGCTGACTGCACTGCTGCTAGAAGGATTATTAGAGGTGGCCACAGAGGTTGAAGGGGAAGGAGAAGAAGAGGAGGGGCCAGGTGATGCCTGGGGGACAGAGAGGCCGGGATGCAGAGGAGGTGGGGGTGGAGGTGCTGATGTTACTAATCCTCCTAATCCCCCAGCACTCCCACTACTGCTACTTCCCCCAGCAAAGTGCTCAAAGCGGCCTACACCTGGGTGTAACTGCTCCTGTGCTAGTGCTGCCTCAGACGGGTGGAAAGAGCGCAGGAACTGTGGATAGCCTGAAGAATGGCTTGAGCTGCTGCTGCTCATCTTGCTTGACTTTGAACGAGAGCTCTGAGATGAGGAAGGCTGTTGTTGTAAAGGTGGGGGAGGAGGGGCACTCATCTTGGCAAAAATGGAGGCAGAATCAGAAAAGGCGTTACCTCTAGACCCCTGCAGGGGGCCCAAGCCAAGTCCAGACAGAAGAGCTCCAGAAGACTCAGCCTGCTGCTGCTGCTGCTGCTGGAGTTGATGCTGGTGAAGCTGCACTTGCTGCTGATGCTGTAGTTGTCGATCTAAACCAAGGCCTTTGAATTGGTGGGCCTGGTGCCCACTTAACATCTCTATAATGTCCAGATTGTATTTTCCAAATTGGAACATTTCCCACTCACTGGCACATGGGGATGCAGGTGCCAAACCTCCAGCACTAGGAGCGGCGACAATGATCGCACTACTGACTGGTGAAAGAAAAACTTAACCCTAAGGGCAAAGCTAAGCTACGACTTCTTTTCAAGAACTAATTAAATGACAGCTTAAATCTAAAAGTTCGTCTCTCCAGATTGTTTAGCTCTGGTGCTGCTACTCTCTGTTGATCATCCACTGCCCACACACTACTTCCAAACTGAGAGGGGTAGCCGAGACGACAAGCTGATGATCAGAAGGTAAACGTGTCTTTTTGGCAGGTAGATAAGTTCCACCTAATTTCAAAATTGCTTAGAATAGTTTTTATTGAGAAGCAGTTCAAATGACGACTTCTTGTTTCCTTTACTGCGCTGACATTTTCCTTCACCTAAGCAAGATTCCTCATCCGTGTTCAGCCAAGAAGTTCCTACAGCTGAAAACACAAAATTAAAACAGGGATGAAAGTCATAGCATGTCTATACAGACAATAAATGTATTTAAAAATTCACTTATGCCCCCTCTACAACAGTGCTTTAATCTAATAAGGTAAATTTGTATATGCTTAAATCTCAGACTCAAATTAAACTGCAGCAACACATACTATAGTGAGGATGACACACCCCACCAAGTGGACTTTAAGTAGCCTTTGTTCTCAAGAAATATGCCATTTAACACCAAAAGTTAATGCTTCTTATAAGTGCGAACATTTAGTTGAAATGTGATCAATACACAACTACTGCAGTTAGACTGGAAAACTGAACGTTTCCATTTATATTAAGAAAAGAATCAATTAACAATTCAAGCTCAACATTTCACAGCTACTGAACAAACTATTAAATACATTTAACATTTTACAATTTGTAATGACTTACCAGTATGCAGTTCTTGTGGATTGCAGCACAACTAGAATTGCTGCATAAAGGCCAATTCCTTTATTATTAGATTCATATTTGCTTTGGAAGACAAAAGTTATTTTTTTTAGCATTTTTAGTGTCTATGCAATACAGGTGCACTTAATCGGCCACTGTATGATAGTAGACAGATTTTGCTTAGTGACCCAATATGTGACACTTTTGCACATTGTCTTACCTAACCCTTCAACCCTAACATGCTGCAGCAGTTTGTGATCAATCTCACTGTATTTTACATTATGAGTACAGCATGTGTGTCTCTCTAATAACAACAGTTACTGAGGAAGATGTAGAGAGGTGTGGCAGTGTTGCATGAAAAATCACGACACAGCAGATGCCTTGGTTCCGGTTAAATGCAGGTGCGTGTACGTAATTGGTTGTTTTGACTTCTTAAAGCCTTACATGACACTGATTATACATTTGTTTTACTATTTTACTTTACTAAAGAGACCTCTCCACCTCTGGTGAAACAATAAAAATATTTTACATTATTTTTAAGCCAAACTACTTAACGCTGGTAAGTTCTGTAAAAATTCACAACTTCAGTAACAGTTCTTGCACTGCAATCTATTTTAAGTGGTGCAAAAAAACCCGATTGAGTCAGATGTTTATTGTAAACGTACAGTCATATGAAAAACTGAGTACACCCATGATTCAGTAGCTTGTGGCACCACCTTTAGCAGCAATAACTTAATCATTTTCTGTATGCCTTTATCAGTCTTTCACATCGTAGTGGAGAAATTTCAGCCCACTCTTTACTACGATATTGCTTCAGTTTATTTAAAGTTTGCGGGCACTCGTTTATCCACGGCTCTCTCGAGGTCCTGCCACAGCATTTCAATCAGGTTGAGCTCTGGACTTTGGGCCATTGCAACCCCTTGATTCTTTTCTTTTTCAGCCAGAGTGCCTTGGATCATTGTCCTGTTGCATGACCCAATTTCAGCCAGGGACAGATAGCCTCACATGTGACTCTAGAACACTTTGGTATACAGAAGAGTTCATGGTCGACTCAGTGACTGCAAGGTGCCCAGATTTTGTAGCTGAAACACAAACCCAAATCATCACCCCTCCACCACCGTGCTTGACAGTTGGTATGAGGTGTTTGTGCTGGTATGCTGTGTTTGGCTTTCACCAGAAGTGGTGCTGTGTATTATGGCCAAACATCTCCACTTTGGTCTCGTCTTTCCAAAAGCCGTGCTGCTATGTTCTTTTTTAGAGAAGAGACTTACTCCTTGCAATCCTTGAACAAGTATGGCTTGTTTGGGGTATGGCTGTAGAGTCTGAGATGTAGCTTTTGCGATTTTTGCAATCTGTATGAGCACTGCACAGCCTGACCTTGGGGTTAATTTGCTGGGACTCCTTGAAAGAGTGGCAGCTCTCTTGAACGTTTTCCACTTCCACGAATAATTTTTCTCACTGTAGAATGATGGACTTTAAATTGGCCTTATACCTCTTCCCAGACTGATGGGCAGCAACAATTGCTTCTCTAAGATCATTGCTGATGTTTTTCCTCCTTGGCATTGTGTTAACACACACCTGAATGCTCCAGGTCAGCAAACTGCCAAAACTTCTGCATTTGATTACCAGCACATGGCTGCTTCTTACCCTCTGAATTCCTATGGAAGCAGTTTTGCTTAGTTTTTGTTAAATAGATAATGACACAGTGTAATATGTAATGTTTTACAGCTCATCTGAGGTTGTATTTACTTAATTTTAAGACCTGTTAAGAACCCTGCTAAGTAAAATCTCTAACTAACAAGAATTTATACTTTTTGTGCTTTCTTTCTACCTGGCCTGTATATAGGAGAGATCCTAAGAAAATTTGCCTTTTATGTTACTAGATTCTAAAATAATCAAGGTCAAAACCTTGACAGGGAAGCTTTAGGCATGTGAAAGATTGCAATTTTGAAGAAGATTAAATTGTATTTTGTGTTCACTATTTGCCAACACAGAACAAATAGTAAAATCAACATATCTTATCAGTCTGGGCATGTCTGTGTATTTGTATACATACAAGTCAAGTGAAGTCAAGTCAAGTCAAGTCTACTTTATTTGTATAGCACATTTAAAAGACATCAAGTGTCAGCCAAAATGCTGAACAGGACAATGTAGTTAAATAAAAGAAAAGATTAAAATAAATAAGCTAAAAGTTTACAAAAGGACCATATATACATGCATGCACCCATATACAAATGTACACAAATGTGTATGTATTTGTGTACAAATTTGTGTACACATATATATACACACACACATACACACATACATACATGCATATACATATACACATACACACATATACATACACACATACATACACCATCCAGTGAGATAAGGAGCCGAGATGAACTAAAACTAAGACAGAACAGATGCGTAGCCGGTTTCAAAGCGACCCGAAAGCCTGTGAAAATAGGTAGGTCTTCAAATTCGATTTAAAAATTTCAAAAGAGGAGGAAGACTTTATAAAAAAAACTTGCAAAACTTGCTTAAAACTGGCATTGCAAAGACAACTACTGTGGAAAATCAGAAGCAAAACAGCAAGGAATCTAAGGGTGCAGGTAGAAACCTGAATAGGAATTTCAGTAGAAATCACTCAGCCAGCATGTGATATGCAAGTTCTTACTGGCAGCTGAACTTAAGCTGGGAACCAAAAAAATATGTCAAATGAGTATTTGTCCAAAAATTTAAACCTGGGACACATAAAATGGTAAATCTGCATTCTTTACAACCTCTGTAGTGCTTGTCTTTTGCACACATGCGCAGGCACACACACACACACACACACACACACACACACGTACACACACACACACATGCGCACTTACACACACACACACACACACACACAGTCCATTGCTTTGTCTTTTCAGTATTAGGACTATTTTATTTTATTTCCTGTGATAATTTTTAATATCTCATTGTTGTTACAGTTTTTCATCATGCTGATTCTAGTTATAGTGTGAATTGTATTACACATGCAGGTGTGTCTCAGCTTGTTGCTTTGTTGTTGTTTTGTCTGACTGCTGTTTCTGGTGAGATGTTTTTAGGCACCCTTTGGGGTTTTGTCTGCCATACGCTCATTATTGATTACACCCTTTCCTGTCACTGTTTATTATCATTGTAATTTAGTATTTTCTGTGATACTGTCATTTCTCTCAGTGCAAATACAATAAAGTAATCTGCAATCTGTTCAGTCATATTTTTACACCATTTGCTTTTTTCACAAAACAAATATGTGTTAGAAGGGATATTTAACAATGTACCTAAAGTATAATGCATGCATAGAATATATTGGTATCAGTGTTATTTTAAAAATATACCAAATCTTGCCTTTAAGCAGACAGCCTAGCTGTCGCTTTTTGAACTGGGGCAAAAACTGTGTTCTTGTCATCTTTTTTTTCTTTTTTTTTTTGGTTCAGTTCCAGACAGAGAGCTGCTAATGACTGCTGCTGGTTCCATTCACAATCATCTGGGGTGATTAGGACTGTGACCTTTAGCAGAGTCAGATAATTCAGAGCTTAGTGATTTTTATCCCCCTCTAAATTCTAAGAGAGAGCACGAGAGAGAGAGAGAGAGAGAGAGACACAAGGTACTGTTGGGCTTATCAAAAGGAAGCAGGAGCAGATCTGAGAAACAAGGTGTAGAGGAGAGGATGAGGAGAGACATGAAGTGAAAGAAGGGGTGGAGGCATAAAAGAAGGCAGGAGGATCACACTGTGCAACTCACCCCAGAGGTGCTGACATTATCTGGGGGAGACAAGCATCGAAAAGAGGTGAAGTCCATGAAAGGAGGAGGAGGGAAAAAAGGTAGAATAAAGAGGAGTGAAATGTAGCTTCTGACATCCTTCAGAAATACCTGACATTTACCTGGTTTTGGTGTGTGGAGTCTAGACAATTGGAGTCTAGTAAAAGGCCACCTGTCCTCTCTCTATCTCTATCTATTCAGCACTGAAAACAGACTTTCCAATATACTGAGCAGATCAATCAATGATCAGGATGTAAAAACATATTGTTTGCCAGACCCAGAGAATCATTTCCTCATCCTAACAATATATGTTAATATGCAAGTATTGTGTGGTTGAGATTAGCTGGAGACCAGAAGCTTTTATAAAAAAAATAATAGTGAGACATCAATGGAAGTCTGGCTTCATTAAGTGTGACATGGTCTGATTGGTTTCACTTAACTTGTGGCTTCTCCTGGCAAGAAGTAATCAAGTTTGGGGGTGGGGGAAAAGATATGTGCAGCTCCAAAACTGGGAAAATTAACAATTTAAATAATCAATAGAAGAAAATATTGTCGGTGGAAAAAAAGCTCCAGAAAAGAGACGAACCTGGACTATAAAGAAAACAGACATTTTTTGTTGTGAGGGTTTTAACTGATTTATTTTTAGCCATGCAAGTTACAAGGCTCTGTGGATAACAATGTTTCTTATTTGGGCCATTTGACAATTGGTTCATCACTTTGCTCCAGAGTGAAATATCATAACTAACGGATGGATTGCCATTAAATTTTGTACAGACATTCTTACTCCCCAAAGGATGAATCCTATTGATCTTGGTGATCCCCATTAACTCTGGCACCACCAGAGGGTTTTTGCTTTGACGTCTAAAATCATATTCCATATCCCATATGGACTGCCACAACATTTTATAAAGGCATTTTTAGTTCCAGGACAACTTATTCAAATAATTTTAGTAATTCTATTACTTTTCCTTCATTATCACATTGAGTTTCACATTGGTGGTGAAAGAAATGTCTCAAAAATTACTGGATCAGTTGAAGGTTTCTGATGTTAACGTCAACCTCAGGATGAATACTCACTTGGGTGTCACCGTGACTTTATCTATTGCCATCATCACAAGAACATTTAATACTGCTGAATAATTTAATCAGTAGCAAAATGCCTGTGAATGGGAGTCCTATTAGTCTCCAACTAGTCTCACAGTAGTTTGTGATATACTTGTATACTCAATTACTGTGGTTAGTTGTCCACTAATCGGAAGGTCAGTGATTTGATCCCTGGCTCCTCCAACCTATTGTAGTATCCTTGGGCAGTGAACCCTGAGTTTCCCCCCGATGCATCCATCAGAGTGTGAGTGCATGAGCGTTAGGTTAAAAGTGCTTAGGCATAGAAAAAATCGGTTGTATGCATGTGTGTGTGTGAATGGATGAATGAGGCTTGCAGTAAGAAAAGCGCTTTGAGTGCTCAAATTAAGTAGAAAAGTGCAATTACATTTACTATTGATGGAGATGAAATTTACGTTTTTTGTCTTCGTCAACACAAATTTCTAAACATTATTTTGGGTTCCTAAACATGATTTTCATCAGTCTGCTCTCATATGTACTGAAAAAAAGGTGAGAAAAAGTTGTAATTTGTAAGTTGTCTTGACCTTTACGCCAGAGACCCAAGTTTGAGTGATACAGATCATAAATACGTTATTAATTACAAATATGTCATTTGGTTAGGTTTAGCTTAAGGTTAGGCATTAAAAACTACTGGTCTATGTTTAGAAAGACATCATGGTTTGGGTTAAAATACAACACAGTTGCAACGCCTTTTAAAACTTTGTTTGCCTTGATGACACGCCCCTGCTTTCTCTATAAGATATATGTGCTTCTGACATGAAATATGTTTCCTATTGAAATACATTGCTTACAAATTCATGTTCATTGACACACACATACACACACACACAAAAATAGATTCATTTTTCACGACACTTTCACTAACTGCCATGAGACTGGGCTGTAGTCTCAACTGTAAATTTCAGTTCAGTGCTAGTTAAACTTAAAACAATGAACACTGGATGTATGCATACAACCAGTAGTGATATGTACAAATGATAACAGCAGTGAAAACATTCTGAATCAACGCAAAACTGAATCTAAGAGTACATCCAGTGAACTTGAATCAAAACGTCAGTAGAAATCATTCAGTGGGTGATGTACAAGTATCGGCAGCTGCACTTGAGTGAGGAAATCAATCTGTGCTAAACAACTACATTTCTTTCAAATACAGACATTGAAAAGAGTTAATCTGTATCAGGATTTGTCTTTATAGCTTATTCAGTATTTATTGCAGTGGGACTGGGCGTTAAGGCGCAGTGCTAGACTAAATTAGTGACTTAGAGGACAATTGAGACTCAGAAAGGCTAGATTGGAGCGAGACTGAACTTATCTTGGTCACATGTCTCATTAGTAATTAATTTAGTTTACTTTTTACCACTTTATGCAAACAAGAAGTGAACAGGTTCCTATTTAGGTGAACAGGATCAAATGAACAACAAAAAATGAAATAAGGAAAAGGCAAACCCATGTGACATTATGTGTACACCATTAAAATGAATGAAGTGAGGCTCAGTGCCTATGTGTGCTTCATTAAACACAGATCACTATGCATCCAATCAAAGCATTTACTCCTTCAGCTGCTTATGTGAAAAATTCACTGAAGGTGAAGATATCTGAAGCTGCATTATTAGCAGCATGTTTAAGGTAAGGGACAACTAACTGCTGACCTCCACGTCAGACATAATATCTCAATTTTTAAAAACTTCTTATTATAAACATCCACAGCAACCCTCAATTAATTAATCATGCCTCTAGGTTTGCTAAATCAGCACTATGACTGAATCTGTGGAAGAATACAGCTTATGCACCTTGCCAGGGCTATCATTTCATCATGATTAAAACTCAGTGGTTCAAGAACTTGTCAGATGCCACACAATTATCTTATCTGGAAAACTGCCAAATGCATAATGTGCATGCACATGCACAGCTGTGTGTGAGATTGTGTCTCCAAGGTGAAACTGCACTACAAAGGTACATTTGTGTTATCAATCTCAACTATTAAAAAGAAAAGAAAGATTTTATGTTATGTTATGTGCACCTCTGTTCATGAGGACAACGATGGCAGATATAATGGTCCTTTTATGTGAGTCACAAGATTGAAATTGGAAAATTCCTGTCTCCGGCTGGAATCAAACCGGCAACCTTTTACTTGCTAAGCAGATGTGTTAACCACTATATCACTGGAGGCACCAACTTTAATAATCTAATTAGGTTAATTGGCAACAGGTCAGTAACATCATTGGGTATAAAAAGAGCATCTTGGAGAGGCAGAGTTTCTCAGAAGTAAAGATGGGCAGAGGTTCACCAATCTGCAAAAAAACTGTCTACAAATTGTGGAACAATTTCAAAATAATGTTCGTTGTAAAATTGCAAAGACTTTGAATATCTCATCACCTACAGTACATAATATCATCAAAAGATTCAGAGAATCTGGAGAAATCTCTGTGTGCAAGGGACAAGGCCAAAAATCACTATTGGATGCCCATGAGCTTTGGGCTCTCAGGTGGTGCTGCATTAAACACAACTGTGATTCTGTCATGGAAATCATTGCATGGGCTCAGGAACTCCAGAAATCTTTGATGTATAGAGTTGTATTGTTGCCTCTGGAATTGGCAGCTTTCGGCACCGTCAATGCCGAAAGGTATATACAGGTTTTAGAGCAACATATGTTCTCATCCAGACAATGTCTTTTTTAGGGAAGGCTTTACATATTTCAGCAAGACGATGCTAAACCACATTCTGCATCTATTACAACAGCATGGCTTTGTAGTAGAAGAGTCCGGGTGCTGAACTGGCCTGCCTGCAGCCTAGACCTTTCACCAGCTGAAAACATTTGGCGCATCATGAAATGAAAAATTAAACCAAGACGACCCAGGTCCTATATCAGACAAGAATGGGACAGCATTCCTCTCAAAAGTCCAGCAACGGGTCTCCTCAGTTCCAAAGAAGAAAGAAGAAAGTTCAAAAGAAGAAGGGATCCTTCACAGTGGTAAACATGGCCATGTCCCAACATTTTTAAGACCTGTTGTTACCATCAAATTCAAAATGGCTAATATTTTTCTTAAAATGGTGCATTTTCTCAGTTTAGACATTTGATATGTTTTCTGTGTTCTATTGTGAATAAAATATGGGTTTATGAGATTTGTAAATCATTGCATTCTGTTTTATTTTCATTTTGCACAGAGTCCCAACATTTTCAGAATTGGGTTTGTACAAGTGTGTCTTAAAGACATGAAGGCCTGCATAACCTTGATTTCCTGTGTTTGTGGGATTGCAAGCATTTACATGAAGCACTGAATTACCAGCTGTTCTCTGCAAGACACTAACATTAACTGCCTGCAGCACAAGCACTTTAATGCATGCTTATTTTCCTTATAATAGTGACATCTTGATAAAGAGTTATTTTGCATCAGCCACAAGGAAACCTAGTTTGAAGGTTTGTTTTCTTTTGTGTCCTGTGTCATTTTTGCTTCCTGTCTGTCAACCCTGAATTGTTTTCACCTGTGTGTTATCACTTTGACTTGTTTGTCATTCCCCTCCTATTTGTCATTCCCTATTCAGCCCCCTGTGTATCCTGTCTTCCCCTTAGTCTTTGTCACAATATCTCTTTATGTTCCCCATGAGTAGCCCTGTGTTGTTCCAAGTGCTGTGTGGCCCTTGGATGACTGTTTGTTTTACTGGCATTTGTTATTTTGGACTTCTGTTTATAGCCAATATTAAAGGTTCACCTTTTGTTGTTTAGGTCTGCCTCCTGTGTCCTGCATTTAGGTCCTCACCCCTGCACTCTACAGAGCTTTATAGTCTGATTGATTTCAGACTCATTTTGACCAATAGGTCCTTGAGTTGAGCATGTTTTCCTATTAAAACAATATGACAATTGTTGATTTATGCATATTTACCATTTAGGAGAAAATTACTTGTGATATTAGCAGTGTAAACTCTTAAACATATCTTCTGCTCAAGATTGTGGGCAGATAGTGTTACTGCCCCTCACCAGCTGTCACTTAATCATTTTATTCACTTTGGTCTTTTTTAACTTTTAACCATCCAACATGTCATGGGGACCTGTCTGTTTATTGAATGTTTGCCTATTTGGGATACCCAAACTGAGATGTTCATAACACAGGAATTGTGAGTCCAAAGTGCATATATAAGACTACATTAGAAAGGCAGCACCTTCTAGATTCTGAAAATCTAACCTAACTTTAACAGGTTGCTGGTAAGTTTATGGGCCATTTTTGGGGTGCAAAGGAGCTGGCCACACTCAGGCTTGATTTCTGCCAGATCTGTTGAATCAAGAAATCACTTAAATATAACCTGTCTGACAAAGTGAAGCAGGCTAAAAGATCCCAAAAAGCAACACATCATGCCATGATCTAAAGAAACGGCTGAGAAACAAAGTCATTGACATCTATCAGTCTGGAAAGGATTACAAAGCCATTTCTAAGGCTTTGGGACTCCAGCAAACCACAGTGAGAGCCATTATCCACAAATGGGGAAAACTCCATTTGTCAGGTCAGAGTTCATGATTCAACAATAAGAAAGAGACTGGGCAAAAACAGCATCCATGGGAGAGTTCCAAGGAGAAAACCACTGCTGACCAAAAAGAACACAAAGGCTCGTCTCACATTTCCAACACTTTTCTTTTAAGTGGTGAGTTTATGTAGTGAATGTCTGAACCAAGGTTAGCATAAGAGTTAGCCTTGGAACAGTCATCATAGTTAAATGCAGTGGGATCTACATCCGGGGCAACTCAGGAGTTTCATTAAACATGTAAGGCTAATTTTAACTGCTATTAAACTGTCTTGCGAAGAAAATCAAAAAGCTAAATATATTAGAAAATATATCAGATTATCCTGTATAATGCATATGACTGAAAGACCTTTCAATATAATTGGTGACAGTATTTGAATTGGAGAAAATAGAATGGGAACTACATTATGGATGGATGAGGAAGGATAACATAGAGTCACTTCAGAAACTATTTAGATGCCATAACACATTTTACACATTTCATTTAACTTTACAAAAATGATTTCATAAACAGCCAGTGCCGCAAAAGTTACCTGTGATTCTAACCAGGAGACCACTTTAGGCATCAGTCCCACCTCTCTGCCTTCCTCTGGGTGTGTTATCAGGAAGTCAACATCATGGCCTGTCAGCTTCCCTCTGTAAAAAGTAGCAGAGTTCACATTTCTATTAAATTGCTGAGGAAAAGTTTAAAATTTCATCTGGTTCAAGAAGTGTTTACCTGTTCCTCATATCAAATTTTCTTTTAACCACATAAATAAACAGGCATAATTCTGATAACATAAAGCTCATACAATTTTTTTAGGCTGTAATTTTTTTTTTGAAGGTGTCATCAGATATAATGTGTGTGAATTTTTGCTCTTTCACCTCCTGAATCCTCCGGTCAGAGAGATCTGTGATCCTGGTAACACAGAAATGACGGCTTTCTGCACAATCTCCCAGATGGCATTTGCCTCTGCTTTACTGACTGGCTGGTTGAGGTCATTGTAGTGCTCCAGACCTTGAAGATGACAATGTATTTATTATTTGTGTAACATTTTAAGTATTTTAAACAAAAAAACCAAGCATGTGAACCAATTCTTCTATAATGTTCCTAATGTTATACAGTGCCGTGAACAGTGCCGTCCTGATTTCTTAGTTTTTTAAATATTTGTCACAATTAAATGTTTCAGATCATCAAACAAATTTTCATATTAGACAAAGATAACCTGAGTAAATACAAAATGCAGTTTTTAAATGATGATTTCATTTATTAACGGAAAAAAAGTTATCCAAACCTACCTGTCCCTGTGTGAAAAAGTAATGCCCCCTAAACCTCACAAAAGAACCCAGAACAG
>VUQS01060364.1:0-10766 GCA_015108495.1 Heterochromis multidens
TCACAAAATGTACTTGATATTGAGGGTGAGAAGCCGCAATAACGCCCCCCAGAAGCCAGAGGCAGACAGAGAAGGATCCAGGAGATCCGGGCCAACCGCAGCCCCAAGAGTACTGAAGACCTGAGGCCACACATTCCGATGACAGTCACGCGCTCACCCCAGCAGGAGAAGGAGGGAGGCCGCAGACAGAGCGCCCATGGACAAAGGCTGAGAGTCCCAGAGAACCAGAGGCAACGGGCAACCGGCCCCACCAGGGGCCAGCCCCCCCGACACGAGCCGAGAACAGGGCCGCCAGGCCCCAGGCGCACGGGAACTGCCCGACACCCACCAAGCCCCCCCCGCGCCGAAGAGGCCCAAGCCACCCCGGACCACCACACCCACGGGAGTGGGTCGACAGCCACGCCAGAATATCCAGCCACGTGTCCCAGAACCAAAAAGCACCCGCAGCCCAGTGAGGGGCCGCAACATCCAGCAGGGAGCGATAGGGAGGGGGAGTCGCCACCCTCCATGACCATGTCCCAAATGGGCCAAGGCTTAGCATGCCCTAGACCCAGGTCCAGCCATACATGCACACACACACATACACACACCCAGGCCATTCACTCATACACTCACATACCCACCCACTAGTGACACAGACACACACAAAAATACACAAAGACACACATGCACACACATAAACCCTCTGAGGCGCGGGCGAGTCGATCACCCCCCCCCGGACCAATAGTGAACCCAGGATGCAGCAAGACTGTTCCCCGCCCTGGGCAGGGTGTATGAAACAGGGGTGTAGGAAGACCTGCCTGTCCCCCACCTCCCCCACATACTCAGTGGTGGAGGTGATATGTTGGGTGGATGTGCTGGTGTGTGTGTGTGTAAAGTGTATAGGATGTGTATGATTGTGTGAAAACTACAGTGCTATTAAAATTGGGGGGACAGATGTGACCTGAACACTCGACTGCTCACCCACACACACACACCCCCCAAGACCCTAAATGTCTAAGGTGTAGATAAAATTGAGGGACAGATAGCAGTGAAGGGTGACTGGGGCCACTTCAGCAGCAGGGTTCTCAGTATTTGATGCCCTAGGAGGAAGAACGGGATCCAAGATATGTTTTATGCCAGTCACATGCTTCATCTGTCTTGCCATGCATCCTGACTTCTTCCCTACAACTTTCTTTCTGTTTTATGGCACTGTTCTTCTTCTGTATTTGAAGCAGATACAATTATAGACCTGTTTTAGCTGTTTGAATATATGGGAGCCATTTCTTTTCTCTAACACTGTGATCCTTCTGTCTACTCATGGCTAAAGTTGGGCCAAGAGCTGTGAAAGCATGAAACTGATAATTTCATACAGATAAGTGATTTCTGTGTCTGTTAAAAAAAATGTATACGCAGAAGTTCTCCTGTCAGTTCAGTGGAGGAAATGTTGATTTAGATCATCTTTCCTTTTTGGTCCACACTGATTGTTGAGCTACAAATTCACCATCAGTGAGTCATGTATGTAAAAAGAGATCTGAGAGAAGCAGCTTGGTCTTGCTGCTGGTATTCCTGCTGTGTGCTGTGCACTAATGGCTCTTCATATCTTGTAGACTTTTTCTATTGATGCATATGTTTTTAACAATTAGGACAAAGTCAGGACTTGTGGGATGGGATGATGTAACTGATGACAGATGCCACACAGAAGTCACTTTGAAATGGAAATGACTAAACAGATCGTTTGAAAGTTTTACTTCCATCTGTTTGGTGTTGTAGCCACCGTTCTTTGTAGGACTCAAATGTCTCTCTTTGCTGCCTTTTGATCGATCATGTGTGCTCCTTTAACACCCCCTAATCAATTCTGAAAAGAACCATTGATTTACTAAGAGGACATTTTTCTCGTAGTGTTTCCTGTTATGTATTTGCTGACAGGGTCAGGGTTATGTTTGCCTCCTTTCTGTATGTGCACAAAGTTTCCAAAGTTAGTACCACATCAGCAGTTGTTTATATCTGACCCTTTGTTGTCTTTTCTTCTTCCTGCTCTTCCAGATATCCGCGGCCTGCAGGGTTTCCTCGATCAGACATCCCGCCAGGGTGTCGACGTTGCATTGCAGAGAGTGGACAGGAACATCAGTAAAATCTTCACCAACCTCTTCACCACCATGAGGACTGAAGAGCTCAATCGGTACAGAGACACATTAAGGAGAGCCATCCTGCTGCTCAGCCCCCACGGAGCACACACATTTATCCAGCAGGTCGGTCCATCTTCGTTTTTTCTGGCTATCTGGCGTGCTTACTGCAAAAACTGGCCTATAAGTGCAAGAAGTGAGCAGATGAGTTTGTATTTGTTTGTGCTTAAGGTGTTTATAAGGCAGATGGTTCCCTGTGACTGCAAGGTCCCTCTGATAACTTAGTAACCTTAACTTTATATTATGGTTAGGGTTATTCAGTATATAAATAGATTTTGGTGTGTGTCAGTTATAACAATAATCTAAAGCTAAAAATCACATCTTCTGACTGCACAGGGTTAGGGGTTCGGGGTATGTGGACCTCAGAGGGTTTAATAAACACACTGCAGATACACAACAGCACCAAGTCTAGCTGTATGTAGAGTCTGCAGGTTTTAAAAGCATCAAGCTAGTCTGTGTCCTAAGGAATCCATGACAATCAAAAGCCATAGCTGATTTTAATTTGGACAATCTCACGTTCAAGGTCTTCTTCTTGTGCACCACCATGATGGCACACTGGCACGCAGTACATTTAATTTTCTTCATTTCTGACTTCCTGCTCAGACATCTCAGGAAGTTGACTCATTGACAGCCTGACTCTGGAGAATCAATTCAATGAATGTTGGAAAAATAATGAGGATTCTCCAGGTCTTGCTCAGCTCTCATCACCAGCGATAATCCTCAGCACGAATTTCAGTCAGTTTGAAAGAAAAGTTGCCCTGTGTGCAAGTTGGAGGCCCATGAAGAAACTGCTGAGTGTACAGTGGCTTGATGCATGCTCAGTCATCCAGGTAAGGAAAGCCCAGAAAGTTGATTCTGTTCATCTAGAAGTAGTGCTTTCAGTGGGAGAAATGTTTTGTCACTCATCCAAGTGACTTCTCTCCAGGCGATCCAGGAGAGAGGAAGTGTCAGGAGTATCGGAACAGCTGAGACAAATTTTCTCTAAACACTGTGTCTCAGTGGCTATCAAACCCCAAAACACACCACACCAATTGGATTGCCGTGATTTATACATCGGGGAAACCAAACAACCTCTGGCTAAGCAGATAGCACAGCAAAGAAAAGCTACCTCGTCCGGCCAGGACTCCACAATCTATTTACACCTACAGGCCAGTGGCCACTCTTTCAATGATGACAGGGAGGAACGCTGGTTTGAGCCGGGAGTCAAGGAGGCCACCGTCTTACAATGCTGTGATTCCAGCCATTTCCCAATCTCTGTGAATGGTACTCATGACCATTGATCAATGGTCATGACAATTTGCATATTAATGATCATGAAACTGACCTCACGGCCCATTGTTAGTCAGTGGCACTATGTCCAGATGAACAGAATCAACTTTCTGGGATGCTGAGTGCACAGTGTCACTGATCAGAATGAGACTTCCAGAGGGAGACCTAAAAATAGCCGGTGCGATAGAATCTGTCTGGACATCTGTGAGGAGATGATCTGTAATGGAAAATTGGCCAAATTTAAATCAAGTAAGGCTTTTGATTTTAAGGATGTGTTCTGTGTTCTGCCTTGTATAGTGCTTAGTTTGGGATTCAGCTAGTGTGTAAGGACATCCAGAAAAAGGGAAAGTCCAAAACACAAAAGTCTGGGACATGGAGCATGAGCTCCTGATTTTTGCTACTGCTTCTGCAATTGCTCTAGCCCCCCAATGCAGATTTTCAAGGTCTCTAAAAGGGGACCATGTTCACTGTCAAAACACCAACATCGCAGGACAACATGATGCAGGTGGAATTCTACTAAATGGCATTAAATTATGCCCCAGAATGAGTACTTCTTTGTAAGAGAATGCAACAAGTGAGCTGGTGCACAGGGAGCCATTGTGTGTTTGTAAAAGAAATAAGTGAGTGCATGTAGGAAACTACTGAGATTACACAAGGACCAAGAAACAGTTGACTCAGGGAAATCCATGTGAGAAGACATGGGGAATGGGTGTAAAGAGAACAAGTGAGTGTGTCACGGAAACTTGTCTACAAAGGGAGAAAAAAACCCAGCGTGCAAAATACCAAAAGAGCAGAGTGTGAAACAAACACCTGAGTGTACCTATGCAGCAAGCCAAGTGAGCATGTAGTGGAAAAATAGGGTCTGCAGATGGATCAAAAAATAATGAATGACAGTAACAAATAAGCATGTGCAGGGATGGAGCGAGTCGACATGAAAAATCTGTGTCTGTGTTTTTGTTTGTCCAACCTCTCTGTCCACTCTCACCGCTGAACACAACCTGGATCAGTGATCATTTGTAAGCCTGTGTGCGCCCAGGTGTAAGTGGCCACCTGGAGTGACAGATGGAGCCTTTTGGTACACATGCACACACACACACATACACACACACACACACACACAGAGAAAACAGAAGCTTGTCCAAGGGGATGCTGACTTAGTATAATTATTTATTTCCCGTTTCATTTTTCACAATGAGTTTTGTCCGTGGATCAAACAGGCGTATGCCACTTTGAGAGGGGATGCTTTGAATTATTTACCTGAAATGTGCCACTGTGTGTCCGTACTGCTCACTCTGTGTGTGCGACATAAACACAGAGATTGTGTGAAATGCACGTCAAAACAACAACACGAGAGCTGCATCAGAAAGTTTGAGTCTGTGGCTTCGTCAAGGCAAACAGACAACTCGACAATTCAGCATTCTTAACATAAAAGTCAAACAAAAGACACGTATAAGGAGGATTTATAAAGAAGCAGGAAATGAAAATAAGCTGAAATACAATGAAAGCTACTTTTAGCTGATCCATTAGTCACAAGGGGTCGCCATAGTGGGTAGCTCTGCAAGTTTGATTTGATCCTCCTGGGATTGAACCAAGAATCTTGTGCTTGTTAGGCGAATGTGTAAGCCACTACACTTACAATAAGAAAGATAACTCAGGAGAATGATAAAACACAGAGTAGTGCAAGATCTGAAAATATAATCAGACTTAATATTATAATAATATAATCATAACTTAATGAAAGGTCGCAGGAAAGAAAAAAGATGCTGATTTAAAATAACCAAGAGTGGGAGGAGACCTCATGTTTTCAGAAAATTTCTTCCAGAAATGTGGCACGTAAAAACTGAACGCTGCTCCTACATGTTTATTTTGGACTCTGTGGATGTGAAGCGGAGCCATTTGAAATCTCCCCACCTACAGAGCAGGGGCTAACTTATTTCTGGAACTCTTTACATGCATTACCATCATTTTGTGCAGGAAGTCCACAGATATGAGATACGATAGCTATATGAAATATAGATATGAAGGCGTAGACAATAACACGTGTTAATGCATTTAATGATGCAACAATTGAAAAGAAAGAAGTCTGCAAAGAGAAAGTATGTATGTACAATTAAGTTCTGTTTAATACTTTCAGATGATATTTTTCAAAAGAGAGAGAGAGAGAGAGAAGAAGAAACTTGGAAGAAAAATCGATATAATGTGATGACAGAAGAAAAAAAATAAAGAAAGCTAGAAGGAGATAAGATGGGAAAGAAAGATAAGAAAAGAGAATAAAGTGTGAAAAATGGAGAATGAGAGACAAATAAAGACGGAAAGGAAAGAGGAAGGAAATGGGAAGTAGGCAAGTAAGGAAGAGAGAGAAGGGACAAAAAGAGAGAGAAGGAAAGAGGAAGAGAAATGAGGAAAGAAGGAAAGAAAGAGGACGAAAGAAATGAAAATGAGAGAAAGAGAAGGAAATAAAGAGAGAAAGGAAGGAGGAAAGAAGGAGAGGAAGAAAGAATGAAAAAGCAACAAAAAGAAGGAATTAAAGTTGTCTTTTCAGTTGTATCTGAGGAGCAAGTTTCTGTTTGGCCTAAAAATAAGGGCTAGAATGAGTTGTTGATGAAAGAAAGATTTCTCTCCTCTGACGACAGCAGCGCACGAGTAGCTTTTTGTGTACTAGACTTCTTCTGTGTGTGTGTGTGTGTGTGTGAGAGAGCACTTTACTGTATGACTTATTTAGCTGCTCTGTGGTAGTGTGTGTGACTCAGTCTTCAGGACCTCTGACCTCATAGATGCAAGCATCTCACAGTGCTCTACCTCCCAGGAGTGTGTGAGCATGCGTGTGTGTGTGTGTGTGTGTGTTCTGTAGACTTTTCTCTTCAGACTGTCAGTCAGACCGTGGTTGTTAAGGCATGTCGTGTACAGATGTTTGCACGTTCCAGCAAACTGTTGCGTGCACGTGTGTGTGTGTGTGCGTGTGTGTGTGTGTGTGTGTGTGTGTGTGTGTGTGCACAACACAGCACCAAAAACCTGCAGCTGATCAAACAACAAAAGGTCTGATCACAGACACAGTTTTATCTTAAAGGCTTGTTTACAGTTTGAGAAATGAATCTGCATCATTACGATGTTCTACCTTTGATCCATGTCAATATTTATCTGGGGCGAGTGATCATAATTGATGTTTGAAATGTTACCCACATGCACAAAGAATGTCACACTGGTTTGCAGTGAGCTCATAACAGGCTTTTATTTTGTTGTAAGAGATGCACTGTGCAGTACGGGATGTGGAAACAAGCACGTGGTGCATGATGAAAGCTCCTCTCTGATCCGTGTCCTCGAAGGCACTGGCTCTAAGTTTTTGCTGTTTAACACCTTGGCTTCATAATCGAGGTTACTTTTAGGTTCACTCATACATTTCATGCACATGCACAATGACTGTCAATACAAAAGCAAGGCACTCGATTCCTAGCTCATGAAAATCGTAGTGGTTCACATACTGCTTGTGCAGAACGTGTAGCAGGAACAGTACACACGGCACAGCAATAATATTAATAATATTATTATTGCATGCCAACAGTTACTATGTAAGAAAGAAGAAGAATGAAAAAATGCCTTTTTTTGTTCTGTCTGCAGCTACAGTCTACCCATGTTCAATTTATTTTGCACATTTTATTCCTGTTTTCCACCTCTCGCAGCATACTCTGGTGTGCAGTTTCACAATATATGTTTTAAGTTCATACAAAGCACAGAGCAGGTGTCAATCATTACAGTAATCACAGGTAGAAGGTAATTCTGTGTTACTTCAGTCCATGTTATAAAAGTCCCCTGTAGCTCCTCCGTGGCCAGTCGCTCCGTGTCATCAGCCTCCCACACACTGGCCTGTGAGTGTGAAGACAGACGGAGAGACTGAGGAGGAAATACAAGAATGACGACTAGCACAGTTGGAAGCTTCTTATCTGAGAGCTAACAATGAGTAGGTGTGTGTTATAAATGTCCCCAGCTGTCAGTCAGCGTCTCTCCCCTTTTTATCTGCACAGATGAAACAGTCTCCAGCAGTCAGACTTTTCTCTGCCTGCACAGAGCAAAGTGATAACAAAGCCAAGCGTGTACGGCCATGTCTGCAGCTCTCTGAGGCAGAGGCATTGTAAGAGAGAAACGTGGCACTCAAAGAATCCTGCATTTAAATATACGGAGCAAGAGCAAAGATGGTAGAAGAAGCAGCTGCACCCTTTTTTAAAAATCTCATCTTTGGGTTTCTGCTACTTTTTACTTTTATTGTGAAAATATTTCAATAGGACTCTGTAGCTGTCTCTGCATTGTTCTGTCATAAGCTTTCATAGCAGCGTCATCTCTGTCTAAACTCCTAACCCTCGAACTTGTTGCTCCACAAATGTGCACGAATATGTTGCATATTTATAGATTTGCTGAGTTGTGTCTGAAGGGAGAGATGGAGATGTAACCTTAAGAGTTTTGAGCATGGGTAGAAGAAAAATTATTCTAAGCAGGAAAATTTATTAACTTTAACTCAAGAAAAAAAAAGCTTCTTCTGGTATTGATATTGATATACACACACTTCTCTCAGGTATGTTTATCTAATAGTATTAATGTCCACGGGCCACAGTTGACTTCATGTGTCTATAAAAGAGGGGGAGGCTTTGGCTCAGAAACACAAATGGCTTCTGAGTGTGTGTGTGTGTGTGTGTGTGTGTGTGTGTGTGTGTGTGTGTATGTTTTGATGCTGAGACATTCATTAGCACCGCGACATGACGCCGTAGGAGGGTGAGACAGAGCTGAATGAAAGTTGCACTCTTTAGTAATGTCATGGAAACCTGTTAAAAGCTTTGCCAAGTTTTCACACACACAACCACACACACACACAACCACACACACACACACACACACACACTTTAGCCGTGAATCTTCCTGCCAGAACTTGTTTCTTTCAGTTGCATTTTTTCCTGCCTGTTTACAGTCAGCTTGAAAAAAAGAATCGGTTCAGTTAGCTTGATGCCTCTCAACCTCTTCTTGCTCTTCTTGTATATTTTACTCTTAATTCAGAGACTTGATATCTGGAGAACACAAACAAGTGAAACAGTCAGGGCCAATTGCTCCACTTTGCTGACAAATTTGATTGGTGATTAAATTATTACGAAACTTATAATATCCAGAACTTTCATGGACAGAATTTCTAGGAGCAGCTAAGGAGCCGAAGGTGTCAGGTTTGGTGTTTTTTGGTTTTTGTGGATGATGTGCTCCTGTTGGTGGCCTCCAGTACACTGTGGAGCTGTTTGCAGTCAAGTGTGAAGTGCCATGGATGAAGATTAGCACCTTTAAGTCTGAGGCTGTGATTCTCAGCCAGAAAAGCGTGGAGTGCCCACTTGTGTCTTGTGGTGTTATTTTCAAGTGTGTGTGTGTGTGTGTGTGTGAGGGGGGCGGCATGTCCAGCCAGGAAGAGACCCCCAGGGCAAAGCCAGGACACACTGGACAGTTTATTTTTAGTGTTTAATGTTTAGTGTCCACCATTCACCAGGGCACCTACAACCTGTTTTTAATGATAAGAGTTTTGGTTTACATCTGCATCTTTATATGGGATTTCCATCCAATTAGCATACAAAGGGCAAAATGCACCTAAGTGACTTGACTTCAAAGGTACCATCATCTACTTTTTAAAACTCTGCTTTTTTATCATGTGGCTAAAACCCTAACTCTACCCTTAAGTGCAGTGATTGGTGACTTTGGATGTTAAGAGGTATATAGCACCATCATAACACTAGACAGATTCATAGTACCTAATGAGACCATAGCGAGCTTTAATTACAGTGACTCCCTCTCAGTAATTGTGGTTTATTTACTTATAGAACATCAGTTGAATCCAGTTAACTTTACCTTGTCTCGTTATTGAATAAAGATGTGTAATTATGACTGATTCAAAGGTTCACCTATTCTTTGAACTACCATAATTATCTACAGATTAGGTTTTGATTCACAGTTGAGCGTCACCTGTGGTTTTGCCCTCCGCTACACTGAGTACATTGTTTTTTACCAGCCTGTGCTGTGTTATGCTACCCACAGTATTTCTTTATATCCTTGCGGAAATGCAAGGATATAAAGAAATACTGTGGGTAGCATAACACAGCACAGGTGTGTGCTGTGATGTACAGTACCATCAAGCTTCATGCACAGATTGCCTCGTACAGTGTGGTGAGCAGGGGATTGCTTTGTTAGATGTTTGGTACTGGGAAAAAAAAGAGATGAGAGAGAGAGAGGGAGAGAGTTTCTCCTTAAGGTGGAGCTGTTCTGCTTATTTCCTGTTTTAATTCTAAGACTCAAATTACAATTTTTAAAACTGTTATTGGTGTAGCCGCTCAGTTCATCCTGTCTGAAACAAACCTTTTTAGCTCCTAGTTCCTTAAGACTGTGTTTTCTTTATGCCAACTTTCTTCTAATTAGTGGCCTCTTGCAAACACAAAGTATGGCAGGAGTTGGGTGAGGTTTCAGTGCTCACAACCTCTCTACAACATGGAAAAACTCTAAGAAGGTAAGCATTTAGAGCAATCCATGTGAGCCTAAAGCTCATATGGATTGCAAGCCATGGTGTCAAAACCAATTCAATTCAATTCAATTTTATTTATATAGCGCCAAATCACAACAACAGTCGCCTCAAGGCGCTTTATATTGTAAAGTAAAGACCCTACATTAATACAGAAAAACACCAACAATCAGACGATCCCCTATGAGCAAGCACTTGGTGACAGTGGGAAGGAAAAACTCCCTTTTAACAGGAAGAAACCTCTGGCAGAACCAGGCTCAGGAAGGGGCAGCCATCTGGGGGTGAGAGGAGGAAGACAGGACAAAAGAAACACTGTGGAGGAGAGCCAGAGACTAAAGTTTAACAAGAACCTAAAACGCACTAGAAAAATCATGCAAAGGGCTGGATTTGTACCACAGGTCTGGAGTTTGAATCCAGTTTAAGAGGCTGTATTTCAGCTGGGACTGCTATAATCAATCCCGTTCTTATTCCACAGGGACTCGTACAGAAAAGAGCAGGCATCAGTCAGTAAGTCAGCACAAGGACGAAGTAGGGTGATGGTGGGTTGCAAAGTGGCTTGCAGATGTGCACCAATGAACAGAAGGTTTAAATAGCATGCCTTTGTTGGCAGTTGCTGATAGGATTCTTTGATCTGCTGGGATTGAGGCTGAGCTTGACTTTGTGGCCTGTCTGAACCAACACTATGCTCAGGCAGAACAGTGTCTGTGGTTAGGAGGTTTGTCTTTGTTAGATTTGTGTCATGAAAAGCAGAAGATAACTGGACTTTTTTTCTTTCTTTATGAAGACTCTCAACAGAAACG
>VUQS01060364.1:18644-33352 GCA_015108495.1 Heterochromis multidens
GTTTTTATTTATTAATTTTTTTTAGCAGTTTCTTTTGTTTATTCTGCTGCTGACAAACCAATTAAAGCTTCATCAAATGAGACGAGAGGGCAGAGAATGACGTGTAGCAAAAGAAAAGCAATGTCATCCTCTATGCGGCATGATAATTGATCTCACCCACAGCACCTCTCTGCTATAATTGGAGCACTCACTGTAAATGCCCTGGCCTCTGTCTAATTGCCTGGAAGGAGGCGGAGGTGGAGAATACTTGACAAGCATTAGCACTGATTGGAGATCAGCGCTGCAGACATCAACTTTGGCTGGTCGGGTCACAGCCTTTGTACAAACTGAGATTATAGAGCAAAAGGTGATGTGAATGCCTAATTTGAAATTCTTCAAGCAGGTTGTTACAAAAGGACACGTAAAAGAGCGAGTAAAAGACTGAGTAAAAAATGCCATTTTTATTTTATCAAAAAGAGTCCATTTGAAGACTTGCTGGACAGGTTGACATTTTTCTGTGCAGAAGTTTAAAAAGCACAATAAAACATAAAAAAAGAGGAAGGTACAAATGTCCTGATGACTCAGAACAGTATGAGACTTTAAACACTGAGCCAAGGCTGTCTTTGGCAGTTACAACTAAAGGTCATGCTAAGGGCGCTTAACTTGGTACAGTGGCATTTGGACAAGAGGAACTCCCACACTAACACTGGTGCTTCTACTACTTGGAGCATCTTCATCTTCTCTTAAAGTTACAATGTCTAAAATCTTCACTTCTCATACGATGTGAGAATGTAATCAAACTGTTTATCAGAGGGAAAGTGGGATTTTTAGGACAGTTGAGTCTAACATTAGCTGGTATAATGTTAGCTTATAACCAGCTGTTGTTGTTTAGCCGCCTCATCAGCTGTCCAGAGACGGGAGGGTCACATGTCATGTCTTATCTGCTGACAACAAGTAACTGCGACAATATCAGGAATAAATAATTATGTTTATGCACGTTTTCATATGTTAGAGCTCTGACTTCAGTTCAGGAGATGAAGCTTGAGGTGAGGAGGAAGAGGATGACATTTTATTAAGATGCCGGTGGCGTTGCCTCTTTCATTAGCATTTTCGCTTCTTTGGTGAAGGAGACGACTCCTCTGATGATAAAACACAGGTATGATCCTTATCTTGAGTCTGAAGGTGAAGACACAGATTTAAATGTTCTCTTCTCTTCCACCTTTGGTGCTTTACATATGTGGCCGGTCTCTAGCCACATATGTAAAACGTGATTAGTCGTAAGGCAGATGTCCTTCCTGGCCACTATATTTAAATATGGTGGGAACATGGCGGCTTCCACAAACCACAAACCTGCTCCAATGTATTTTTGTAATGTAATTACAAACTAATCTATGTATATTTATGAGTACAATATCCTTTTTTTCTATTAAATAACTTCAAATTACTGACTGTACCTTTTAATGTTCATGATTGTTAAAAAGAGTTAAGGTGGCATATGATGAGGATGCCTCCTGGGTAATTCCCTTTGGAGGACAGGAGACCAGGGTTAAACCCAGAACTCACTGGAGAGATTAGATATCTTGTCTGGCCTGATAGTACCTCAAGAAATAAGGAATGAAGTAACATTCCTTGGAATCAATAAAATATCAATAAAGGAAAAAGTAAAGAAAAAAACCAACGTGGTTTTGATGAGCCTCCTTGATGAAGTGGATAAGTCTGTTTTTTTAATTTTGTTTTGTATAAGCCTGACTTGTGAATACTTGTGGAAGTATTTTAGACTAGTATGTTGTGGTATTATTATTTTTTCCAATTAAAACAAATCATGCACTTTTATATAAATAATGAAATGAGAGCAGACAGCCATCGTAATACAAAGATAAATAAATAAATGATGTCCACAAAGACTGAGTAATTTTCTTTGTCCCCCAGTTATTAAGCAGTTAAATACAAATCTAATTAAATCATAAAAACCTACAAGATAACTACTCTGTGTGCACTGTACACCATCCAGCTGCACTGAGCCCTATATACTGTATATAACCACACTTAAAACCTGGTTAATCGAGTATAACAGGAGAAATACAGCTGATGTAGACTTCGACACTTGCATCTAACCTATTTTCACCTAATATTCAGTTTCATCCTGCTGACTTTATTGTAAAAGTAGCAGCATGTCATTGCCAAAAAGCTGCAGACGACAACCTGCTCGCCGTGTTCACGGCCGGCAGCCGATGTAAGGGCATTCGCGTGACAATCTCTCCCTTGGCAGCGATATGAGATGGATGAGAGATGGATAGGAGATGGGCTGACGTGTCGTTTGTCACTGAGGGAGTGGTGGCGGTGGGTGCTGTCATTTGTTTGGCTGGCGGACAGCATGGCTGATAAAGCAGCAGTCTGACAGGGCTAATCTGATATCGGCCCAGAGAGCCGAGGAAACACAACGTGGCGCCCGGGGCAGTGACGTGCAGGAAACATATCAAATCATCTCTCAGAGCATGAACTGTAGACACGCACCTGTGCAGCGACGAGGGCTGAGTCCTAAAACCGGACACCAGAGGAGCCGTGGGGAGGCAGCATAAGAGAGGGAATTATGTCCAGCTTCAAGTTTATATCATTTTTTTTTTAAATGCAGGAATAGCGCTGCACCTTTTAGCTTTTTATGTTAGCTTTGCATTTGTGCAGAAGCTTTGTTTTCAATCTGTGCTTTGCTTTCAGTTTATAACATATCATCCTATCAGAGGACGAGACAAACCACTTCAACAATTCCACTTGCAATTTCCAAACATTGCAGCTGTTCGAACAACTCATTCCCAGAGAGTTGACTCATGGTGTTTTATCAAAGCTGCTGGCCTCTCAGATACTCATGAGCTGTGTTTTGGTGTCAGTGCCTCAGTGCAGTGGCTTTAATGCAACAGTCGTCACATACACACACTGTCACTTTTAAATCCACATA
Source organism: Heterochromis multidens (assembly GCA_015108495.1). Taxonomy (NCBI): domain Eukaryota; kingdom Metazoa; phylum Chordata; class Actinopteri; order Cichliformes; family Cichlidae; genus Heterochromis; species Heterochromis multidens. The sequence goes on from VUQS01060364.1 coordinate 21,577, forward strand.
ATTTCTCAAAAGGGCAAAGTTTAAAGGTTAAAGAATGTTAAACAAGTTTTAGTACCTAAACTTAACCTCTAAATGAAGGTGAAACTAACCAGCAAATAAAAACAAAGTGCAAAGCACAAAGCTCAGAGCGGGACACAAGCAGACTCCTGACTAATAAACTGCTGTCCTCCAACCTCCAAAGAGGGATTGTTTGGCTCTTTTAAAGAAGCCTGTTATCTGTGGATGTCCAATGTCACTGCAGCTGGTGCATGAAGGCGCCACGTGCATGTTTTTTGTGACACCACTGGAATCTGAGAGAATGGCACTATTTGACGACCTGGGATGAGGATGAGTTGGTAAGGATTTTGAGATAAGGCCTTCCCTTTTTTATTTTGGAAAGGTTACTTCCACTTCTTCCAAGGTGCACAAAGAAGAGCATAAAGTCTTGCAGCATATAGAATAACTTTATTATAAGTTTTGGCTTGGGTCAGACAGGTTTTATTGGAAAGGTCTCAAAGGTCAAGCCTAGGAACTTGGCTCTGTAATATATAATATTATATATTGGTGGCCTTAAAGCATCTGACTGTTTCTGTTTGCTTTCATTTTAAATCCATGTTTGGGCCAAAGTTGACAGGAGATTATCTACAAACAGTGCAGATAGTCTCACTCCATTCATTTAGATATGGGCTCAGTCTTTTTACCCTGAAATAACGGATGTTACCAAGGCAACTGATGAGTGGCAAGACCTCCCTACAAGAACTTGGTTTATACTGCTGCAAATAGTTATTGAGTAGTTGAGGGTGGATGGAGGGTGGTGCATTAGCACACTAACCTTTAAATGGACTCCTGAAGCCCACTTAGGCTTTGTTTAACCATAAAGATAATCTCTCTTTAGCAGCAGGCATCAGTAGTTCTAACCTCAAACAAAAATTACTGCAACAAAGCGAAGTCCTGAGAGACCCCTCAGACTCACTGTAGAAGATTTGTGTACGACTGGGAGGAAGAAATCACGTGCAGCCTCCCTCAAACGCACACAGAAACCTTAGTTATTATTAGCTGTAGGTCTCACGTCTGCTTCAGGGAGCGTTTCTTTTAAGCACATCAGTGAGAACTTGTTTGTGTTTCACTGTGAGCTGCACATGGACTTTAATTCTTTTACACTTTTGTTGAGTCTGAGTCAACTACATTTTACTGCAGATTTGGCCAGATATTTTCTTTTTTTTCGTGTCCAAGTAAAATTCAGAAATATTAGTAGAAATATTAGTAGATGCAGATTGAAATCCCACCTGCAACAAAACCTGCAGAAAAGCAGCATCGTGTGTGTCGGTTTCTGCAAGTGAAGGAATGGTTTAGAATTTCAAATTTGGTGTAAAAACACTCCAAAGCTGGATGATTTGACTGCAAATGAAGGGGAAAGGTCACAGAGCCTCCTTTTTTTTTTTTCAAAACTAATAAAAGTTCAGGAAAGATGTCAAATAGATGTAAATTAAATTAATAGCAGAGAGAAATGGCATACACTTCTGATAAGGAAGTTTGTGAAGTATGTGATGAAAGAACACAATTGTAGAATATTCTGTATGGATATCAGTACATTCTGACAATATGTGCATACACATAAGTGCACATGGCATGGGGCTGCACAATTACTTGAATTTTAATCTCAATCACAATTTTGGCTTCCCACAAATAAATGAGAATGATCGAGTGATATTGATGCACATGCCAGTCACAGCTGTTCCCTGCTCCACGTAGCTTGAAGTTTCCTGGATGTAGTCTGGACAAATAATGCTACGTTAAATACAGATATACAACAGATAACAGACCGTCCAAGCAAAGATAGTCAAATGTCTGGCCCAGCAGGAGGAGAAGAGCTTGTGCCTCAAAGAGGGAATAATCGTCCATCCTTTGAAATACTTTGGATTTAGGGCAAATGATGTTATCTAAGAAGGAATTATATGCAAACTAACTAACTTATTCAAACACCTGAAATCACACCACAAACTGCAGGAGAATTAATGAACATATATGAACATATATTAATAAACATGTTTTCCAGCTTATTCTGTTTTCGTCTTGTTGTTTAACATTTAAACTGTGCTGACTAAAAAAAGCAGACTTTATACACTGTCTACAGGAGCTTGGATCTGATTTACAGTACATCTGGCCGATCTCCCCGCCAAGTTAGTCTCCTTGAGTAGTGCTGCAGTGCATCCAGCAGTGCAGTCATTTTTAGTTTGCTCCCCGGAAATTCAGCGCTCAGCATTTGAACCTGTGCATCTGCCATCGGAGAGAAGAGGACATAACGCAGACAGGTAAATCTGGCAGGCAGGGCGGGTGATGAGGGCAGAAGGTGTATGGTGTGGCCATAAATTCCTGCATTTTCAACATGCTGTGTGGTGGCGGGTGATGGCACACAACATGGTTCAGGCAGTTTATGTGAATGTTCTCTGCTTCGGGACTTTACAGCAGGACCTAGGAAGTTACCTGATGTTCCACTTTAAGAGTTGGACACTGGAAGCAGTCCACAAATGCATAAGAAGGCGACCTTGAACAGGCAATGGGTCAGATATAAATTAGGTACACTTTTGTTATATTTATTGTTTATTTATATTTAGCTATATAATCACACCTGGTATACACTCACCAGACACTTTATTAGGCACTAGGGTTGTCAAAAAATCAATACTCAGATATTAACCTATACTAAATATTAACATAAAATTACAATATTCATTTGCAATAATATCGATACAAACGGTGCTGTCTTGGCCTCCTCCAGCTGACACACAACTTCACAGAGACAGACACACTGAACAACACTTTAGGGGAAATTTCAGAGGTCAGTAAAGCTCCTGTTTCAACAACACTGAAATATTAAACAGTTATTATAAATGTTAACCTCATGTTATCATGAGCCATTTAGCTATTAGCAAACATTAGCCATCTGTTATCATTAACGTAGCAGTCAGCAGACTGTAGTGAGAGAAAAGATTAATAATTAATGCAGGATGGAATATTGAGCCGTGACAGAGCGGATTACAGAGACGTGAAGAACCGAGCGGGTTCCTGGCTGTGCAGAGCAGCTAAACTAAGCAGAAAGTCCAGAGTGTGGAGAACTAATCTGAGCAAATAAAGAGTGAAATCTGGAGCAGAGCAGCGAATTCAGACGAATTCAGGCCTGAAGAAGCTGAGGAGGTGAAGAGCTGCAGACTGAGGAGGAGCAGTGTGAACGCTGGATGACAGACAGGCTGCAGGCAGATGTGGACAAGATGATCAACTTTAACTTTTCTACTTTTACAATAATGTATTCAGATGTGTTTCTTATGTTGTTGTAGCAGCTGTGAGGTCAGTTTTAAAATGGAGGCAGTGACCACAGTGAGCGCTGTTTTTTATATCTTCTTTATTTTAACATAACTAATACCACATGTCATCATTTTTAACTTTTCCATAAATCTCAAATCAGCAAATTTTTAAAACATTTTCTGCTCGACCGTCTCCGATTTTCATAAAAATTTTATGATACAAAGTTTGAACATATATGATGGGTCCAAAATTACAGATCGTGATTCATTTCGATGGTGAGAAAGACCAGTGATTTTTTAAAATATCTCTAATAGTTTTTGAGATATTCATGTTCAAACATTGCCTCTGATTTCAATGTTCAAACTTTGTACCATAAAATTTTCATGCAAACTGGAGACGGCGAGCAGAAGGCCCGTGTTGACTTGAGATGGATGGACCCATAATGCTCTTCTACGCTAATTAAATGATTTAGGTGTGTTAGGTATGGTGCTGCAGTACCCTTTGTTCATTAGGAGGTTCTCAAATATATCTAAATAATTTGTAAAACAAATAAAGCCTCTAAGCTTAATATTAATTACTTATTTTGTTAAAACTAACTTATAATTGGGAAAATTAACTTTTTCAATATATGACTTCTTCACCATTACTGCTGTTGTTCCACGATGGGGTCAAACTTTTCCCGGTGGTATCGAGTATTTTCCTGGGTATTGTGTAATGTAATTATACACCGAACTGCACCCTATTAACACGTTATTAACACGTTATTAACACGTTATTAACACGTTATTAACACGTTATTAACGTTTAAGCTCTTGCTGGTGTTTAAGTTAGTTAACGCTCCTCGTCTTTATTATTTTAATTAATCCAAAAATAAAACGATGCCTTTTAACGAGGTTGAACTACAAGATAACTCGTGTGTGTGCGCGCTGTAAAACCGTCCGGATGCTGCACCGTACCGTCAACTTTGAGTTCCGCCGTTTTGTTTTTTGTTTTTAATCCGCCACAGTCATTGTATTAAACGTTACTATCCGCATTTTAAGATTAACAGATTAAATAACAAGCTGTATTATTCTGAGATTTATTTTCTTTTTTGCATTGTACTGATTAACAAGCTGTTTTCTTATGTGAACCTTTTCCACTAATCCTCAAAGCGAGCTAACAGTTCGCCTCGTTAAACATGAAGTGTTTTTATTCTTACCGGCGCTTTGGTTCGTATCAGTATCCTGATGCTGCTGCTGAATCTCGGGCTTCTCATCAGGCACACTGGCGGTGTTTGGCCGATGGAGATAATCCACCTCGTTCATGGTGTCCGTGTATTTGCTCTCTTCTTTAAAACAAACCGGGCCTGCGGAGAATCGATCACCGCCGATCACCTTTCACAAACACGCTGCTTACGTTTCTGTCCGACTTCATCCATGAATACATTACAGGAGCTGATAAGGATTCAAACGGGACACCAACTCTCAAATAATTCCTCACAAGATTTATTGTCCTCCGGTGTGTTTTAAACAGGCATCTGCACGGACACCTTTCTTCTCCTCGGCAGCGATGCCACGAATATGGAGGGCCAAGAGTCCCAAAATCAAACAGATAAACGCATCGTCAAAGAATTATTAAATGTGTCATTAATTAATTAAATTAACCAGATCTTATGGTCTGTTGACAGTTTAAGTTATTTCATGATGCACGGCAGCACAGGAACCATCAAATAATCAATTTGAGAAATAATTAAATATGTTTTTTTTAAATAAAGTGAACTGATATTTTAATTAATTAATCATGTATTTAATACACTGTTTATTCAATAACAATTTAATCATTTAATGATGTATTCATTTATTTCCATTTGGCACTCTTAGCACTCCATACATCTGGTGAATTTGGCCTTTTCTGAGCTGGGAGGGTTATTTCCCTTCTATTAGGGATAGGGGAAAGTTTATTGTTCTAAATTTTAAGAATCCCTATTTTCATATGTTCATATGTAGCAACAGCTGACAATAATGTCTCAAGGTGCTTAATGTCCAAAGAGGTGCCCCTCTTTATGACTGGCATGTAGACACTTTGTGTCATCATGGGTCTCCTGCAGGTGTAAGTCACTGCAAAGTCATATCCAAGTAATATGACATAAAATGACAGCTGCCACAAACAAAAGGAAATGCAGCCACAGCAAAGATTGTTACATTTCTAAATACAGTACTATGCAAAGGTCTCAAGCAAACCCCCATTTCTTTATATTTTGCTAGGAAAACGGGAAATAGGTGCAGTGATTTATTGAAATATGTGCAAACATACACAGAAACACAGTATTTAAGCCAAAAAACAGAGTTAGTACAATTCTAACAAGCTTAAAAATCAGTATTTGGTATGACCACCTTTATTCTTCAGCAAAGCCTGAACTCTCTTAGGCAGCTTTCTTGTAATTTCTTTAAGTAGTCTTCAGGATTAGTTGTCCAGGCTTCTTCTGTTCCTTACAAATGTGGCACCATTTAAGGGGAAATAAACAGGCTTTCCAGCGCTATAACATTTTTTGCCAAGAAGCATTGTTACAAAGAAATAATCGACCAAATACAAATTTCCTTTCTTTGTGTACTAAATTTATTAATGTCACTTTTCTTGTCCAGTAATCTTCCTGTCCATGTTCTCCGAGCCAATCAGCTTTCAGTCTCTCTTCTTTAAATTAACTGTTTTCTTTCACTCTGTCTTTCATGCCGTCTGTCATGCAGCCCTCCTCCCCCTCCCCTCTCCACCTCATCCAGGTTGTCTCGTACCTTCATCTGGGATTCTGCCATGTTATGCTCCTTTTTTAGAACCTGAGAGCTTGTTCTCATTTTCTAATAAATTTCTTTCAAATGGTCTGTCCTTATTGAACTGGAGTGCTATTCAAACAGAGAAACTATGAACAGATACTTAGTTACATGGTCCAAACAGGTGAGGGTTTGATTTTTGGTTATTTATGGTTCATTTCTGATTTTGGATTATTTATTGTTGACTATTTCTATAAAACCTACTAATGTTTGCAAGCAAAATGAGGGTTATTGCAAGTTTAATGCTAACTGTTTACATAAAAAAAAAATACCCTTGAGGGTGAAGACATCATTACACAAGATGCTGTTAAATCACAAGTTTTAACAGCGTTACCCTTCCTGACATCACCTCTAACCCTAACCCTATCACATTACATCATATCCTGTAAATCTGTTAGACCCAGGAGTCTATAGACTTTTCTCACTTTTCTAATGTGTGCTTCCTTGTCTCCTCTGTCCTCCATCCTTTTGCCTGTGACCTAGAAAGCAATCTCAGTACATCACGTTGAAGGATGTTTCAATTCCTAAAATGCACCTGGCAAACAGAGGAGAGAGGAGGCTTTAAACAGTTAGTTGGTTTGGTTAAAATGAGCAAATGTTCTTCCCTTCACTGTTTCGGCGTGTTTGACTAAAAAAGGTCTGATATCTTGTCACATTGCCCCATGTTGTAAATTTAATTAAAACTGCCCCTAAAAATAAAAAATAAAAATTAAAAGTGTTACACCTGAGATCATAATCTACAGCTGTAGTTTATTGTTTCGTCTGGCTATAACAAAACTGTCTATGATGCATACTTAACTGACTTCACTTTAAAATAAGGCTTTGAGGTGAGGATATCGCACCTGTTAAATGCCTGCAGCCTTGACTCCTCTCTCCTCCTGTCTCTTCCTTGGCTCCTTTGCTTGCATCTTTGGTGGGAGAGACTGAAAACGCAGGGAGAATAATCAAAATGTGCAATCTGAGAAATAAAAAAGGGGCAAATAACTCCGCCCTTCTGCGCTGAAAAAAATTCACCCATCCATTCACCAGTCCAGTCATTATTTGTTTAGTATTCTCTTGCTAGTTACACTGAGCATAAAAGGCAGCTAAAGTTTAGTTTCATTTTAGCCTCTTATACTATAACATTTGACCTTCTTCATCCCAGTAACCTCTGAAACTGTTGTTAATTGTTTGGGTTTCAGAGGGGATGCATCCACCAACTGGCACATCTCTTTTTGAGCCACGTTTCTCACAAATAACTGGAAAAAACATGAAAAAGGTCTCGTGGCAAATCATTTCTAACCCAGGACTTCCTGCTAGAATTTTTTTTTGGCCAACTTTTGGTTTTCTGAGACGATTTCTAAAAAGGTTCTTAACACAGAGCCTGGTCTATTTAAAGGAAAAGTTCCCCCAAATTATTGTGTTTTCCAGACTTTAAGTATTTTGGACTGATTGCAAAATACTGAAATCCTTGGTCTTCTTTGAGAAAAGATTTAAGGAAAAAAAAGATGCCTTGTACATTTTTGCAGATCACTTTATTGTAGTATACAAGTAATAGTGCATGTAACAACAAGACTGTGAGAGCTAGTTATTCTGCTGAACTGATGTGTGAGTATTTAAGGAAAGAACTGTAGTTCAAAGATATTGATTTGTGACACTCTACCCTCTATAGATATATTCATACCAGGCACTTGATCTGACCCTGAAAGAAGCAGGGTCCAGCTGCCTTTGACTTTGCACTTTTAGATATCCTCTACCCTGAAAGAGGAAGAACATTCACAGATAATCTTGTACCCAGGGAATATTTTCAGATGTATAGTACACACAAGGGAAACATAACTGCAATATAACATTAAGCAGTTAAAGACAAACTTTACTATGCGTTTACTTTCCCTGGCAAGCACAACAATGAGATGAGCCCAGACATGTCTGAGAGTGAGAGCAGCATGTCAGCCTCTGATGACGACTTAGTACCTAAAAAAGGAACCACTTCAACAACCTCCAACAAACACAATACTTTGCAAAATATGCAAGAAAACTGTTCCTGCTAAAAACACACCGCAGAGAACAACCAGGCTACAAAGGAGGAGATATGAGCAGCTGCTGATGTGCGACCCAAAAGTTAAGAAATAACTCAACCAAGCTTCGCTGGAGCGCTCACTAGCTGCACTCCACATGACAGGAAGAACAAACAGTGGATGGAAATTACTGATGCGGTTACATGGTGGAAAAGGAGGGTTTTAAGCAGCCAAAAAAAGCTCGACCCAAGATACTTAGGTAGAAAATGATTTTCACTTTCAGTTTTATCATGTGACAATATTGTGCAGCTCCTGAAGAGTTAAGGTTAACTTAGATGACAAGATTTGCTGGAAATCCCACATTAATCATTTTCAAAACAAATTGTCTAAAAGCATTTCAGTTTTGTCCAAAAGCATGTGATAAATCAAAAATCACTTTTCATTCTTTACTATTCCTTGGTGTTAATGGATTTATGTTACTGTGTGGAGGTCTGGGGAAATACTTGTAAAAGTTCATTACATCCACTGTATTTATTTTTTCTGTGATAGAGAAGGGGGGTTACAATTTAAGTGGTACATTAAATCCAAAGATGTACAGTATTTGCACAACCAGAAGAAGGTTTTCTATATCCATGTGTGGTGTAAAATTGTGGAACAGTTTAAGTGTGGACGTCCAAACATAGCACACTTTAAAAACAAATATAAAGAGTTTATTTTCACAAAGTACAGGGATTTAGAGAAGTTTTAAGAACAGAGTCTGTAGCTCGATAATGGCCATACACGTACATTGTTTGTTTATGTGTTATATCGATGAACACTGATTTGTAAATTATCAAATAGCATTAAAGGTATGGAGAGAAATATGTCTCATTAAGTGTTACAAATACATACGATATGATCCACAAGCGTAAAGTAAGATTTACAAATGTGTTCAGTGATTTGTGTGTAACTTTTTAGGACTTACAAATGCGTGCTCCAATCCACACACAAATACAAAGCAATTTGACCACAAATCCGTACATCCAAACCTGAATAATGTTATTAATGATGTTAGCTGAGAGCAGAAATGTTCAGGATTAGCCATTAAGTTAACATAAATGTTAGCCTGCTGTTATCAGAGAATGGTAAGATTAACATCAGCTTAAATAAATCTATGTCTTCTAGTTGAGGGGTGATGAGGTGTTTTTTTTGATTTAGAGAAAAAGAAACATCCACATTATTTGAAAAAAATGCAGGAATACAGTGGAAGCCCAGATGTCCCAGTTTTCCACTGGGACTTGAACACATCTTACATTTGTGGATCTGTGCAAAGCTGAGAGCGTAAAATTTGTCTCAAAACCCCACATGGGCATGTGACGTGATCTGTTGTGATAATGTTGTGTCCCTACTATTGCACTACAATCCTGCTGCTGCCGACACCTTGTGGCAATAGATTCATATGTTGAACCAATGACAGCAGCCCATTGGAAAAGAAAGATGGAAGATAAACTTCATTTTGTTTGCACTAATAAATACTGTAAATGCTGCTGACTGCAACCTGCAATCACTGATAAAACTTTGTTGAGTATTTTTTTATATATAGTCATAAATATCATTATTGCAAATTTCCTTGAAATATCATGATATAAATTTGAGGTTATATCATCCACGCTTAGTGTGCTTTCATGTGTCTCTTCGGATTTCCCTTTCTTGTAAATCTTTCACCACAAACACCACAGTGAAATGGTTTTTCTCCTGTGTGGACACTCATGTGTCTCTTAAGCTGTGTAGTGGAACTAAATGTTTTCCCACAGCCATCACAACCAAATGGTTTATCTCCTGTGTGAACTCTCACGTGTCTTTTCAGATTTTACTGACATCTAAATCTTTTTCCACAATCACCACAAGCAAATGGTTTATCTCCTGTGTGGAGTCTCATATGACTCTTCAGAACCCTCTCTTCAATAAATCTTTCATCACAGACACTACATCCAAATTCTTCTTCTTCTGTGTGGAAGCTCATGTGTCTTTTAAGGGTCTTTGGATGCTGAAATTGTTTCCCACAAAGATCACAGCCAAATGGTTTCTCTCCTGTGTGAACTATCATGTGCCTCTTCAGTACTTCCTTCTGTGCAAACCTTTCATCACAAACACTACACCTAAAAGGTTTCTCTCCTGTGTGGCCTCTCATGTGTATTTTGAAATTATACTGAAATCTAAATCTTTTTCCACAAGTATCACAACGAAAAGGTTTATCTCTTGTGTGGATCCTCATGTGGCTCTTGAGATATGTGTTAAGACTAAATGATTTACCACACTCCTTACAACCAAATGGTTTCTCTGTGGACTGTCGAGTGCCTTTTAAGACTTGACTGAAATCGAAATCTCTTTCCACAAACATCACAAGCAAAGGCCTCTCCTGTGTGGAATCGTATGTGTTCCTTATAATGCGTCTTATGGTTAAACCTTTTACCACAAAAACCACAACCAAATGGTTTCTCACACGTGTGGACTTTGGAGTGTGAGTTGAGATTTGACTGATGACTAAATGTTTTTCCACAAGCACCACAGCAAAACGGTTTCTCTCCAGTGTGGACACTCGCGTGTCTCTTAAGATGTATATTATAACTAAATGTTTTACCACAGTCATCACAAAGAAAAGGTCTCTCTCCTGTGTGAACTCTCCCTTGACTGTTCAGATTCCTCTGATGTGTGAGTCTCGTAATACAAGCATCGCTATGAAAATCAGACTCAGTCACGCTGGTCTCCTTCCAAACACTGGCTCCAGTGTCAGGTTGAGTATCTGACAAAGGTTTCTTCCAATCAGCTTCTTCATCATTGCTGACTTCAGTTTCAGAAGAGTCTGAGTCTTTTTCATCAGCATTTTGTTGTAAATGAGGACTTGGATCCAAGTTCCTGTCTGGTTCTGGTTCTTCACGTGCTTCTACATAAATTTCTGTTTTCATCTCTTTATCTGAGCTGGTTGTTGGAGGCTCTGCCTCGCTGTGGGATTCAGTTTGATGAAGCTCTGACAGGGGAGACTTTTCTTCATCTTCGTTCTTAACAGAAATGGCAGTAAATAGGAACCTGGTGACATCATGCTCCTCAAGCTGTTTAGGTTCCTTTCTCTCCTGACTGCTCCAGAGTTCCTCCTGTTCTTCTTTTATGTTGACGGGCTCTTGATCTTGTTGGTCCAAACTAGGGCTCCATTCATACGGAATTTCTTCTTTAATTACCAACAGCTGTTGTGCATCTGCAGGTAACACTGAAACACAGACAGACACAATAGAAACTTGTAAGTTTATATATATTCATTCACCATTCACTCCTCCTCTGCTATCTGCCCCCCAGTTTTAATAGCATCATAGTTTTCATACAGTCATACTCATCGTCCACACCTCACACACACAGGGAGTAGGCGGGTCTTCCCACACCCCTGTTCCATACACCCTACCCGAGGCGGGGGCCCACCGGTGGTTCGGGGGCCGGTCTGGCTGCGTCCCGGGCTCGCTGCTGGTCCGGGGTGGTGGCATTTGTTTGCCTGCGCTTCAGAGGGGGGTCTGTGTGCATGTGTGTCTTTGTGTCATTAGTGGGTGTCTATGTTTGAATGAGGGAGAGAATGGTCTGTGTGTTTGTGTGTGTGTGGGTGTGTGCGCATGGCTGGGTCTGGGTCTGGGGTTTGCTGAGCCTCAGCCCCTTTGAGACATGGTCACG
>VUQS01060367.1:0-11283 GCA_015108495.1 Heterochromis multidens
ACATGAGGGTGAAACCAAGCAGATCCACACCAGAGTCTGAGATGTTTTGATTCAACCATGTTTCAGTAAAACACATGAGGCTGCACTCACGGTATACTTTGTGAGTCTTCACCAATATCTCCAGCTCATCACTTTTGGTGGGCAGAGAGTTGACATTTCCCATGATGTCTGTTGGCAGAAAGGGCTTATATCTCCACTTCCAAGCCATCACCTTTGCACCAACATAGCAACCACGAAAACACCTCTTTATCTCAGCTGGAATAGGGTGGTATCTTCCAGATTTGCTTGAAAAAAGCTCTTCTTTTGAAAAAAACTCTTCTCCCCACAGAAGTATCCATCAGTACTTGACAAAAGAAAATCAGTAAAAATACAACAAAAATGAAGTACTACACATCATTGAACATGGGAAACAACTCTAGTCTTGTTTGTTTTTCTTTTCTAATTGTTGTTATATTGCAATCATGATTGTTTGTGCTTTATATTATAACGTGTACATATGTTTTGCATGTTTTAAATCGCTCTTTGTATTCCTCTTTCTATCCCTTTGCAAAGCACTCTGAATTACCTTGTGTCTGAATAGTGCTATACAAATAAATTTGACTTGACTTTAAATTGAATTTACTTAATAAAACATACTTTATTATTTACTTTAAAAACATTGTTTTTGACCACAAACACACTCTAAACCAAATCACCCATCCACACCCATCCAAGTATAAATACAGCACAACTCAAATGACTGTCACAGCACGCCTACGTTAATGATTTGACTGTAACATTAACAGTGGAATGAGTCTTTGTGCTTGGCTTGTTTAAAATAAATATCTAAACGGTATCAATGAAACAAGTATGCAGGGAAAAAGTATAGGACGTTCAAGTGTAGACATTAAACTTAAAAGACCGGTATAAATAAAGTTAAATACACTATTTAAGTTAGGACATTGCTTAAAATTTTAGTGCAGAAGTATTTAAAGTTTGTCTGAAATTAAGTGACTATTAAGCGATTCTTTTTTTTTTTTTCCCCTCACCTTTGCTTAATAGGTGAGAAGATGTGCTCTGCATGTTCCTGTTCGGTCTCTGTTTACTCCACCTCGGCATCATCCATCTACCGTCTAAGCTGTGGTCACTTGCTCTGCCGTGCCTGCCTGCAGAAGGAATCCAACCCACTGAAGTCTGCCACTACATCAACATCCAATCATATAGTGTGCCCAAACTGCCAACGTCCCACCCCACGCGCTCTCATCACACGTGTGCATCACTAACAGATAGCATAAGAATTCAGCTGACACCTATAAAGTGATGAAATGATTGTATTCCACATGTTTAAATAAAAAATACATTTACAGCTGGAAGTTCTATTTATGGACTGTTTACTTTGTTTGGCAGTATCACCCTTTTTGTAAACATAACATCTTTGCACTGTATAACGTTATAACTGCTGTGTCTTCACAACCACTCCTGTTATATTATCTGTTTCTCATTTGTCATTTCATTGTATTATTTTGTATATTTTGGGGATTTTTGCTCACGTGGATTAAAGGTACCTCAGGTCTAGCAGTTAATTGTATTTCTTCAAATCTTCTTGCACTCATATTGTCAAAAATCAGATCACATAGGCCTGTTTTATTAATGTGCACAGTTCTCTGAAAGCAAAGACCTTTGCAAATAGTGTAAAAATATACTGTGGGTACAGTCCTGTTCTTTATCTCCTCCACCCCCTCTTCCTTTCTGAGTCTTTTCATCAGACGCTGAAGTGTACTTGCAGCCTTGGTTCTGCAGTCTTTGTGCACTCGCTCTCTGTGCAGTAAAGGTTTGGGAACAGAAGCAAGAGACCAAAAGAATTTAAGTGGAAATTGAGTCGAACCAAGGTTATGTGGTCATTGTGAAAAAAGAGACAGTGTTGTGTTCGGCTGACCTCCTGATGTCATGTTTTCTTTATCCTTATCTCTGTCCTTTGCCTTGTTTTGCTGTCTTAAATGGGTAAACGCAGGCAGAAGATGTAATAAGAACTTCCAGACACATCATGTACTAGTTTTTAAATATGTTTATCTGTGATAATAACAATAACCTTTATGTTGGTATTTCAGGTAGTATGAAATACTGACTCACACTAAATTGCATATGGTTTCAGGTTTCTTTTAAAGGAGCAGTATTACATTAGGAAATACACGTGTGAACAATGTCTCCCAACAAAGGCTGCAAGTCCTCCTTGCCCACGCGTTCTTTTTCTACCCTCCAAACTCTCCATGCTAATTACCTGTTACAAGCCTGAGTTATTATGCACAAAAGGGTTAAACGGAGAAATGTGAGGCAAACAGTATTAAGTTGGTCTTCACGATCACAAATAGCACAATCTGTATGTTGCTTTCCTTGACAACATTAAGCTTAATAAAGGTCATGATCCTGTATCCGCTCAGTAAGAGAAAGGACTGGAGTCGGTTCTGCATGTGAAATGAACACATCAGCGTCACTGTTTCAGATACAAGTGGTAGTTAAAGCGTTTAAATGATACTAAATCAGACTAGTTGTCAAAGTCACCAGCTGCCTTTATACACTCATTTGGCAAAAACTTTGCTTATGTTGTAAAATCTTATTATTTGTAAAATTTTCATTTATACAACTTATTACAGGCATCAAGAAATTGCTAAGGAGGACTAAAACTGCAATAAACACATGGCTAATAGATAAATTATTGTGCCAATAAATGTATGAAACCATAATAAATGAATCTTGGCATTAATTAATTTATTAAATGTGGGGAATTGATTTATTCTGTTTTGATCAACTAAGCTGCTCAGTCTCTGGGATTTCTTTGCTGGAAACAACCATTTACATTCGCCAGACTCTTTATTAGGTACCATTTGCAGGATGGATCCATGCTTTCATGTTATTTATGTCAAATTCTGACCCTACAATCTGAATGTCGCAGCAGAAATTGAGACTCGTCAGACCAGACAATGTTTTTCCTATCTTCAGTTGTCCAATTTTGGTGAGCACATGTTATTAGCTGACTGGAGCGGCACCTGGTGTGGTCTTCGGCTGACGCAGCCCATCTGCTTCAAGGTTTGACGTGTTGTCCATTCAGAGGTGAACTTGTGCATACCTTGGGTGTAACAAGTGGTTATTTGAGTTACTCTTGCCTTCCTGTCAGCTCAAAACAGTCTGGCCATTCTCCTCTGACTTCTGGCATCAACAAAGCATTTTTGCCCAGAGAACTGTCGCTCACTGAATACTTTCTCTTTTCAGACCATTCTCTATAAACCCTAGAGATGGTTGTGTGGGAAAATCCCAGTAGGTCAGTTTCTGAAATACTCAGACCAGCCCGTCTGGCACCAACCACCATGCAATGCTCAAAGTCAAACTTCAGATGGTCATCTTGACCATGTCTACATACCTAAATTCACTGAGTTGCTGCCATGTGATTGGCACGTGATTAGATATTTGTGTCAACGAGAAATTGAACAGGTGTACCTAATAAAGTGTCCAGTGAGTGTATATTGAAAGTGAGCCTGGCTACTTTTGTGGGAGCACAGCATGATGTTGATCACCAACAGGAAAGAAGCTGACCCCATGATAGTTGCATAATGAAGCTAAATGCACAATAAACATAAAAATAAAATATAGAAACATACAGAAGTTTTATTTAAATAAAATAAATAAATAAAACGTGAAAGTATTTTTTTTAATATTTTTATGCGTTTAATGACATACATTTATTCACTAAGACTTATTTGTTTCTCTGTTTTTGATTGTGGCAGTTTAGGTCCTCCATATAGTTTTGTTTGTGAGAGAAATGTTTAAAAGTAATTTCTGTAAAACTTTTTATTTCACATTTAGAATACTGTAATGTTTAATAAGATAACATTTTGGATTCACTGAAGGATCAGCTTTGAATGCTGTGATTCTAGTTAAAGAGCTCCTTTACACCTTAACCTGCAGCCTCTGATGCTCAGTTTTGCCATTTCTCATTTAACTGTTGATTATTATAACAGCAGCTAATAGGAGAGATGCAACCCTCAGCATGCAACAAGACGCTGAATGGAATAATCAAGGTATAATATGTTTATTTGAAATGCTACTCTGGTTAAGCTCATTACGCCCACTAGTTTAAATTAAGTCTAGAACGTAATTTGTGTGACCTCTGTTGTCATGATGCTGCCACATTTGTCTTAATTCTAAAAGTGAAAACTACACACTACAGTGATGAACTGTGCATGATCATTAAATGTTCTTTATTAGTGCCCTCATTGCGGTTAATTTAGGCTAATAAATTGTTCACAAACTCCAATTAGTTGCTCATGTTTTCCCGTTTTCACTGTGTCAGTCAAAGCGGGGGGTGAAATTATTCAGGAAAGTTATTACAAATAGGCGCAGTGCTGAATACAGAAATTGTATCTTCTGCTGTCGTTTCTGTTTTTGTGTAGATTTGTTAGATGGCACACATCCGATGCAGAGCCACATCTGTGGCGACCTCTCGCGCACGCGTCGCGCGCACGCCGGTGGCCTTCGGGCGCGCATCCCTGTGGAGAGAGCGCAACGGGTACGACAGTGACGTCAGGAATCAATCGCTTTGTCAAACATGTCCATCTGCTTAAAAGTGAGAAATGACCGGGATATCAGACAGACATCCACACCGGCGGAGGACACACAGGTGCAGCGCGGCGCTCACTCCAAACCGACAGCGATGCCTCACTCCTTGTTCCCCCTGTGCGTCCTGGGACTCCTCGCCCTCTCCTCCGCCTGCTACATCCAGAACTGCCCCCGAGGAGGGAAACGAGCGCTGCCTGAGACTGGGATCAGACAGGTGAGGATTGTTCTTTCTGCTTTCTGCTGAAATAACATGCTTGACCCTCTCATTCTTTAACTGGCTGTGTTTGATTCTAAACTACCATTAGGCTACAACAATAAATATAATCTATAGAAAAAATGCTCAGGCAATTCATAAAATTAAGGGAGTTCTAAGCAGCCTATAAATGTGGGAAACTGAACGTGCAACGGATATTATGGGATCATAATGTGATTGGTTTACTGGTTTGGGCTCAGAAGAACAATCAGGTATAAGATTTTAATAAAAACTGAACAAACATCATAAGGACCAAAATATAAGTCAATTATGGAAAGGTTCCAAAAATTAACACACACTCACAAAGGGACCCTTTTCAAAGGCGTAAATTAGATATTACATATTTAGCTTAAAAATATGGGTATATGCAATCAGTAGCTGTAGATTAAAAGGAAAGAAGATAAGCGTGACTTTTTTTAAAGAGCTTATATTGCTATAATTCTCCTATTTTCTGGCATTGACAATGTAATGAATGTGTGCTGAAGTGAGATTGACGTGAGAATTTCTTCAACTAGAAGCTAATCAATATTTAATATATAGCTTTCAGGCTGATATCACAATTATTGTCAGAGTTGCTTGAATATGAGAGGGAAAAGTATGTGAAAGTATGGCTGTGATATGCATAGAAAAAAGTTTTAAAAATATATAATATAATATAATATAATATAATATAATATAATATAATATAATATAATATAATATTTTATTGCCAAAATCTGTTCCATTCTCCAGTGCAAGTCTTGTGGCCCTGGAGACAGGGGCCACTGCTTTGGCCCCAGTATCTGCTGCGGGGATGGTTTTGGCTGCCTGCTCGGCTCCCCAGAAACAGCTCACTGTGTGGAGGAGAATTACCTGCTCACCCCCTGCCAGGCAGGAGGGAGACCCTGTGGGTCTGAGGGAGGGCACTGCGCTGCTTCAGGAGTCTGCTGCAACTCTGGTACAGACTGGTCTGATTGTTTGACATGTTTGGTGAAGTTAATACATTTATTATGATATGAACTAATTCATTTTCTCTCCTTGCCTCCTCTCATTTTCAGAGAGCTGTATGGTGGACTCTGACTGCCTGGGAGAGACAGAAGCCACAGATCCAGTCCACGGCTCTGCAAGAAGCTCACCAACAGAGCTGCTGATGCGTCTTCTGCATGTGGCCGCCAGAGGACAGAATGAGTACTGATATTGTATGCGTGGGGGTTCCTCTGCTGCTCAAGACCTGGAGCTGCAACAGAAATGAAGTCCATCCATGTTCCACTATAAGCCTGAAGACCTGAACTCTAAACAAGTCAAAGTTTCTTTGTCCTATTGCTGTTTGAAGTGCGTTTCTGATTAGCTAGGCTACAAATACAGGGGGAGAAGAGCCACATTAATTGATATGAAAACATTAGATTTCATGTTTGTTCCCCCTTAAAACTGTATATACTAATGCACATACTGTAAACAAAGTTTATTCTCTATAAAAAGACACCCGAGAGGTCCAATTTAAATAACTGAGATATAGGAGAAAACACTGTAAATAAGTCAGAGATTAAAAATTGCGGTTGATACAGGCATCCAGGTAAAACAGCAGAATGTCAATGCTTGATCAGTTGCTTCTTGTGTAGTAGAAATATTATTGTATATTAAAAATGGGAGAAACAATACAGAATGTATTACTGCCAAAAAGGCTGCTGTTGTTCTTCCTCATTTATCAGAATAGCTTGAGTGTGAGAAAGTGAGAGTCAAAGAAACCAGCACAATAACCACTGAGAAATCAAGCATGATAATTGTTGTAATTTCATCAGTTTCGATCTCTACAGTTTCTTGAGCAGTCTTGCATACAGATTAGCTGCTCCACCGATGACATAAACTGACTGTGTTGATGCATTCATATCCTCCAACTCAGCACTGTGTATCAACATGTATAATTTACGTAGATGAAAGACAGTGATTTCTAATCATCAGATTCCCATCTGCGTGAATGCTAATTTGCTGTGTATGTCATGGCAGTTTGTCTACACTGTGTTCCAGATCCAGTTGGCACTGGATGCAGGACCTCCCAGATTTTGACAGTTATATGCTTTGATTGACTCAATACCTAGGTGGCATGTCAAAAATCTTAATCTTTTGGAAAGTCATTTTATGTGTGACTCATCTTGTGTCTCACACAATAAAGGACACGCCTCACAACCCACAAATCCAAAAAGATCTGCTGCCAATTCCCCAGGTCCCACACCATACCGCGATCTGGCACCAGTACCGCAGGACAGGTCAGAGCTGTTTTGGCAGCACAGATGGGACCTACACATGGGTGGCAAGGTCAAGCACTGTTACCTCACAGCAAAAGGGTTCCTTGTTCGAACCTCGGCTGGGGCCCTTCTGTGTGGAGTTTGTATGTTCTGCCTGTACCTGCTTGGGTTTCCTCTGGGTACTCCAGCTTCCTACACAGTTTGGGATAAATTTTTGTGGATTCCCCACTGTTTGCGCTATTTACAGTACAACTAAAATCATGTAAAATGTTTTTTTCAAAATGCAGAACTTACCACACATGAAACAAATCGAAGCAAGAGGTAGTTTGTAGGTTTGTCATCTTTAAATATAAAATACCTCAATAGTTACCTAATAAATTGCCATGTAATTCAGTTCAAACACTCGTGGTTATCAGATGGCGAATTATAGCTGACTGTGGTGAGCCCCTTATCTTTAACTAGTTCAACTAGCAAGTCAGATGTTTCACATTTCCTGTAAATGCTTCAAAATTTGGCACATATTCTCATTCATGTTTTACAAATGATGTACTTTGAAGACTTGGGTTACTGAACACTATTTTCATCAGTCAAGCAGTGGAGTCAGACGAGACTATAGAGGCTTATCTTTAAGACCAAAGCAAATCCTCCAGATTCAATTCACGGAACAAAACATGTCAGAGAGATTCAAACCTCAGTTAATACATCTATATCACAAAGGCAAAGACAATTGGGAAGCAAAATCCCATAAATCATAAAGTCCTGTGATTCAAAGGCCTTAGGTGGCATCAAGGAGCTATTAGGCATTGGATCAAAAGTACAAATCAAGCTTAAACATCCTACAGACACTGTTTTCATTTGTCAGTTATGACTGCTACTGCCTTACCAACTTTCCCACCTTTAAAAACTGCCAAGGAGTCAGTCTGATGTTTGTGCAACCAGCAGAATTCCTTTGGGGATGATGTTTTATTGTTTTTTTTCCAGTAATTATACTGTATGCTTGCACGCTCAGTTAAATTGCACAACACGTAATAGAGAGTTTGAAACCACACCTAAGCACACAATGAACTTTGGCTCTAAAGATGTTGGAAAACACTTTTGAATTGCCAGAACTGTACATTTTTTTAATTTATTTATTTTTGTGCACAAAAGTCGAGTTTAGGGTAAATGTTTGCTGACATTTGCTTGATAATCATGACTTCAAATTGCTACTTGAACTGTTAACAACAAAATGAATCAGTTATGCACTAATCACACACACTAATTTGTCCCTAGACCTTAAAAATATTCCTTAAAGACTGAAATCAGAAATGATTTATGTTCTCATTTGACCTTTAACAGTGAACTGTAATAAATCTTGACTCTGGGTGTGGCATTACTGGGGTTTTTTTCCATTCCGTATCAATCAGTCAAATAAGACTGTTCAAAGAGTGGTGATTAAACCTGTTAGAGCCTGTCTCAGTGCAGCATACCTGTATTTATGAGCACTGACAGTTTGAACAAAGAGTTAGGCTGGAAGTGAAAGTATCTTTTCTTTTAATAAATACTTTACTAATACTAATACTTTACTAATACCTTTCAATACATTTTGAATTGCTGTGTTCCATTCAAAGAGACGCTGGCACATATTCACATGTGCTTACCCTCTGAATGTTCGTGGGTGGGTGCACAGATATGTGTGTGATTTTGGTGTCAGTATTTAAACACCAAGGACATGTTTCCTCTCCACAGTTGCTCTGCCATCATGGATGTGAAAGTTGTGTTTGTCATTGTTTGTCTGTGTGCTTTGGCCATCACCTCCACTGAAGGTAAGGACACTCAGGGCAAATACACATGCTAAAACCAGGAAGGAACTTGCACTGAATATGCACTGACTTATACATCAGGTGCATCCAAAATAAGTAAATAAATGTACATTTCAAGCTTTTTTAAGAGAAAAGTGCAGGTGTGTGGTAAACACATTCCTCCTAAAGTTTAGAAAAGATGAGGATACTTGTCTGTTTCGCACAGCTGTGTTCATTTTATACAGCTGTTTAAAAGACTATTATTATTCAAATAAAAATCTGTTTCAGTATATTAACTTCAAGTTCATGCTTATTATTTGTTTAACCATGATCACCTCTGCAGTTTTATGGTGTTCCATAAAAAAATCTTAAATTTGTCTCACATTACAGCTGGCATCCCAAAATGCTGCATGTCAACAAAGAATGACATCAGGTCACAAATACTGATGAAAGTTAAAAGATGGGAGATGCAAGAAAACAATGGTGCCTGTGAAATTGAAGCACTTGTGTAAGTGTTGAAAATTAATTTGCCAAGAGGTTACAGTAATTTTGTGGTTACTACATGATCCTTCATAATATGCATTCATCATCTGTACTGTCTGAGTTAAATAACGATCAAGAAATAAACTGTAAGCTAATACCTTCACATCAGCTAATACCTTCATTTTTATTTCAGGTTACATAAATATTTATGTTTATTTGTTTTTCCTTGTGCATCCACAGACTGTATGTAAAGGGCTTGAAAAAGCCAGTATGTGCTCATCCTAATGTGAAGAGAAAATTGAAGATCATTCAGAAAATAATGGAACAGAAGAAGTACAAACGTACTTCGTAAGACAAGGAACAAAAAAGCTCTTTTCAAGATGTTCGTCTATCATGTTTCCCACAGCCAATGTTTTCAAGAGTTTAATAATCTATTAATTATCCTTTAGTTCCACCTCAACTGCCTGTAGTAGCATTGCTTACATGTTAAGGCATTAGTAGAGTTGAGCAGTAATATATTGTACTACTACTTCTTTAGTATTACGCTGACAAATGCCATTCTGCTTCTAAGTACCAATACTATAGGTCTGCGTGTAATTGACTATGAAATAATGGAGTATTTTTATAGTGTACTATAACTTTTTAAACTGTTTAATGATGCAAATACATCTTGTACCATTGCGTTGATTAAAATAGATTTAAAAAAATAACTAACTGTGATGTCTGTTTTTCTTCTACTTTGTTTTCTGTGCATCTGCAAATATAGAGCAGTTAAGATTATCTAGCCATTGTTAAACTACTAGCAAGAGGCTCCATAGTGTTAACACGTTCGCTTGGATAATCAAAGGCCGCTAGTTCAATTTCAACTACAGACTCAAATCCCCATTGGGGTTCTATAAGGAAGGGCTCTGCCAAATCAAGCAAATGGTAATACCTGCTGTGGTGAACCCCTTGTGACCAGGGAAAGTAGCATTCTTGTTAAACTACTAGCTGAGATGCATTATGGAAAAAACATGTGGACATGCATGTCACTGTCCTCTTCTAAGTGTTGGGTGCAGGAAGAAATTCAGTCAGAAATCCCTTTAAAAAGGAGGCTGGCAACTGCCAATCACTAATGTTAAAGCAATGAGGAAATATGACACACTGTAAATGGTTTCTATTAACATCAGATGGTTAAAATAAATTATCAAGAAATTATTGTGAAAATATGTTTTGCATATTTGAGGTATCTGAAAATGCTGTTGAAAATGTAACTCCAGATCCTTACAGACAAGTAAGTAAAAAGCAAAAAACATAGTGGTGTGTTACTGTAGCTCACCTGGTTGGAATGGTGGCTCATGTACAGAAGGTGCCGCAGGGGCCTGGGGGCAAGTCTGCCCCAGGCCCTTTCCTGCATGTCATTGCCCTCAGCTGTCCTGTCAAAAAAAACAAAGGTGGAAGTCATTTCTTTTGACCTTTTAAAAGTGACCCATATACCTTCTTGATTCTCTGTGTGGGATTAGTTTTCTCTATTTCAGTATCTATGAGTCAAATACGATTCTGTTTAAAGGGTGGTTATTAGACCTGTCTGAGCCTGTCTCAGTGGAGCATATCTGTGCCTGCCATTCACGAAACAAAGAGTTGAAAGTGAAAGTAATATTCCTTTTGATAAACCCTTTTGTTTTTTTTTACTAAGCATGTCAGTACTGTTTGTTAAACTTTATTTTTTATTTATATTATTTTAGTAACAAAATCAAGTTAAAGATCTGATGGCTGTTCACACACTACCTTCTTGGTATTGGTGGGTGGGTGCACAGGTATGCTTTGTTGTCAGTATTTAAAAATCAACGACACATTTCCTCCCCACAGTTGTTCTGCCATCATGGATGTGAAAGTTGTGTTTGTCATTGTTTGTCTGTGTGCTTTGGCCATCACCTCCACTGAAGGTAAGGACACTCAAGGCAAATACACATGC
>VUQS01060369.1:0-16187 GCA_015108495.1 Heterochromis multidens
AAAACTTAGGCCCACATTCTAAAGATTAAGAAAGGTCAGACTTAGTGGATCCACAGGGACCTTCAATAAGTTCATACAGTACAGATAGAAGAGTATCTTGGGGAGGGTGTTTTTGTTTTTGTCTTTCTTCCAGAAAAGGAGCAGATACGAGACGAAGTCAGGGGGATGTTGAGCGGAGTACAGGAGGAGAGCCAATCAAGAAAGGCCAAATCTACACTACGCCAACTTCCCAGGAAGAAGATAGTCATAATAATTATTTGTTTTGAACGTAGTATAAAAACTGTGGCATCCACTTTTGGGGTCTGTCTCTTTTGGTGAGCGGACCGCCCGTTCACAGAAAGGGTCCAGCAATGGAAACTTGTAATCTCAACTGTTGAAATGAATTAAAACTTTTAAAAGACAGTCACTCTCCTGTATTCCTTAAAGAAAGAAAACGAACACACTAACAGTAGTGTTTCCACTACGCCATCCTCTCTATGCTCTAATTTATGCATATTTATATCTGTACACATAGCTTGGTGTAAGATACATACAGTCCAGATGATGATGAACAACCTCCGTAAGCTAGGTTATTGCTGAAAAGGCTGGCTGTTCACAGTGTGCTGTATCAGAGCTTATAAACTGAAAGTTGACTAGAAGGGAAAAGTGTGCTGGGAAAAGGTGCACAAGCAACAAGGATGACTGCAGCCTTGAGAGAATTGTCTATTAAAGAGCTTCATGAGAAGTGGACTGAAGCTGTAGTCGGAGCATCAAGAGCCACCATGAATAAAAATCTTCAGGACAGGAGCAACAACTGTCCCAATCCTAAAATCAAGTCATTCCTGAACTAGAGACATCAGATACGTCTTTACCTGGGCTAAGGAGAAAAAGAACTGGACTGTTGCTTAGTAGTCCAAAGTCTTTAAGATTAAAGTAAATTTTGCATTTCATTTGGAAATTAAGGTCCCAGAGTCTGGAGGAAGTGTGGAGAGGCACAGAATCCAAGGTGTTTGAAGTCCAGTGTGAAGTTTCTGCCGTCTGAGTTGTTGTGATTTGGCACTATATAAATAAAATTGAATTGAATTGAGATGATTTGGGTGCCATGTCATCTGCTGGTGGTGGTGCTGGTTGATCCCCTGTGTTTCATCAAATCATCATTGGAGATCTTAAGGCACTTCAAGATTACCTTCTTTTTTGTTTGTTTGTTTGTTTGTTTTTTACACTATATATATTTCACACTTCTATATACACTACTATATAGAAGTATGATTTATAGGGGAGGATGGGAAGGATCCCCCCCTCAGGTCTACACATCCTTGCCTCTGCTACATTATTTTATAACTATAGGACAAATCTACTTCAGAGCAGCAGACCTCATATTTTCGAGAAAGTTCACAAAAATATCTATCTCTAAAGTCTTTGTAATATATTAAATATGAGATTTGATCATACTTTGTGTTTACATTTTACACAGCATCACAACTTTATTTCAAATTGGGTTATAAAAATTAGTGCTCTCTAAAAACCTTAAGCTTAAACTCTGACCAAAGTAAAAGTACAGGAGTATTATGTGAAAAAGTAATGAGAAGATAAATACCTTCAGAGCAGAATATGTGTAGGGATAATGGTAGGCCAGGTAGCAGACATCTTCACTGTGTTTGAAGGTGATGGTAAAGGTCAGAGTGTAAAAGGTAGTTCTTCTGCCCTGTGCTGGACAAAAGTTGTTTCTGTTGGAGAAAATAGAGAAAAATATTACATTGTGTGTAGAATATCTATTGAGGGAAATTGATACATCACAATAGCACAGTATTTTGTCAGGTAATAGTGTATCAACACAGGAAATAATAAAAATAATTTTAATAATTTTATAAATTTAATTCAATTAAATTTTTATTTATATAGCACCAAATCACAACAACAGTCGCCTCAAGGTGCTTTATATTGTAAGGTAAAGACCCTAGAATAACACAGAGAAACCCCCAACAATCTGATGAGCAAGCACTTGGCGACAGTGGCAAGGAAAAACTCCCTTTTAACAGGAAGAAACCTCTGGCAGAACTAGGCTCAGGGAGGGGCAGCCAACTGCAGAAACAGAGCCATCAGAGAAAGAAATCAGAAAAGTCCAGTTGTGTTTAAATCAAACATGTGCTCTTATTTTGGATTTTAAACACGGATGGGACAAAAGAGGTGAATGTGACACATGGATTTTGCAAAGACTACTGTGTGAAAGTAAAATACTATGGGAATACTACAAACATGAGGGGTCATGTTGGACATAACCATCCTGAGATAACATTAGCCAAGAAGGCCAAACCCAACATTAAATCAGCTCAACTGAAAAACTAACCAACACTGGACACACTTAGCTCCCCACTCAGAGCAAGCTAAGAAAATAAAACCAAACTGCTGAAAACAAGGCTGTTGTTACATGCTCAAGACACTCGAACCCAGGTATGTGACTCTGTTGTGACATTTTTTTTATTTTTCACAAACATAAGCATACCCAGGCTCTGCAGAAAAGTGAAGTGTAAAGTTGAGGAAAGTTTGTACAGTGTACAGCAGAAAGGCATTAACTTGTGATTCATGGATGTCTTAGGCTGTGGATTCATGTGTGACTATAACAGCTGACAGAGGACTGGTGACTACTGTCTCATGTTCAAAATACCTGTAATAGTACAGCAGTCCACACATGCTTACATTCAGTTTAGCTGGACTAGACTGTCATATAGACAGTTTGCACACAGACTGACACTGTTGGTCAGTCTGTGTGCTTGACAATAAACATGACTGAAATGAGAGTAAGATGCATGTTGCAAGATGCTTAAAATTGCAATTTCATATTGGGATAATATCATATCATGGGGGCTCTGGTGGGTGGCATGATGGTTAGCCCCATTGTCCCACAGCAAGAAGGTCCTGGGTTCAGATCCAGTCTCGACCTTTCTGTGTGGAGTTTGCATCTTCTCTCCTCCTAAAGACATGCATGTTAGGTTAATTGGTGTTTCCAGATTGTGTGTGAATCGTTGCCTGTTTGGATGGATGGGTCTCTGGTGATTGCCATTGCTAACATCTTTCTTTAACTGCAGTACTTTGAGCCTCTTTAAGTTCTTCGTCAATGGACTTCTAAAGTTGACATCTCTCTAGGAGAATCACTATTATACTCTATGTCACTCTCTATGACCTGGATTGCCAACATCTCTTTTAATATAGAAACAGAGCTAAATTCTTCCTATATGTCCATTAAATTTCAATTTTTTCATACCTGAAATAACAAATTTCCATTCCAGTCCTGACCCAGTGTGGTCTACCTTCCAGAGCTTCTTTTACTGAGTACAGCACTGGCTGCATTCCTGCAGAACATACACAAAGAGACAGACAGAAATATGAAAGCTGGTGTCTCAGCCATGCTCACTCTGCTGCATTTTCTGATGTAAAAATGTATTATTGTAGCAGGAGGCTCTAGTCTTTGACCTCACACATGCAACTATAGGCCTCTACAGACACTCCTCTTATGTTTTAGGCAATCTTCAGTTTATCTTTGCAATCCTTATATTCAGTTTAGTTTGAACCTCTGGACATTGTATTTGTTTATTGAAATAAAACAGTACTTTGTCTTTGGAATAACACACTTTTGTGGACCTTGTAATATTTTGGATGTCAAGAGTAAGACATCTGTCTAGGATGCCTCTCACAACCTACCACCTGCGTGCCTGAAGCCTGAGGCTGTTTATATGCTAGTTTACAGACTTCCTTGCACAAAATCTGTATAAGATGCACAGGGCAGGAAATACTTTAGGAAAGAATGAGCTACTTTGCCAGAGTAAGAAGGTGTGCTATTTTTGTCGTGTCTGTATTTTGTTATTTGTACACTTGTGAGTTTTGTTAAGTACAGTAGAAGGGTGTACTACAAAGCAAGCTATGTCAAGCTTAAAGTCAGAGTTACACATAACCTGCAGGAGCAGGTTAGTAACATGAATGAAGCCCAGCTGTAAAGTTACAGCAGTACAAAGTACAAAGTGTCCCATTGTCACTGGAATGTCTGTATTAATTTTGTGATGCAGAAAATGTATATATTTCTGTATATATAATGTATATATATATATAATGTATCTATATTTCTATAGTTGAATCTAATCTGCTGTTAGGTCTCTTACTCTGCTGGAATTGCAGCTTCTAGATCACAGATTAGAAAATGTATTAGGGTATCTATCACCAAGAATATCTGTTCAATTAATCAATTAAGTTAAATTAATTTCACTTTGAGCTACGGCAAACTGAAATAATTTCCACGTCTCCTTTATCAGGCTGTGGGACAGTAAGCTTTAATGTTTAAATGGATCTAGTTTAAAGTTCCAGAGCTCTAATATGCAGCTGTCACCTTAGAAATAAACAGCAGCACTATGAGTGCACTCAGTGTTGAAATAATTAAATTGAATTCAAATGTTTATTTTAATTATTTGTGTGTTAATCCCAAGATTAATGATTTTCTGCAGCATTAATCTCTTGTCTTATTTGCAACAATGTTACATTTTAATGTTTTTTATGGTCTTTATAGCTTTTTAATCACTATTTTATCATCATCATCTGTTGAGGTCTCTGGAGTAAGCAGCACTCATAAGATAATTTTGTGTGGAAGAAGAGTCCCATGATAAACATCTTTTTACAGATGTGGACAAATTTGTTGGTAACCTTACAGCTCATTGAAACAATGCCTCATTTCTCCTAAAAAGTGATTCAATTAAAAGCAATTGTCTAATGTATACCTGCATACCTTTACTATGTGATAGAGTAAATCAATAAAATTGGGAAAAGATGCTATTAAACTTTTGTCACTTTCAAGTTATTTTAGAGAGTTGTGTTTTTTTTGTGTATAGTGGAAGGGTACCAACAATTTAGTCCTTGTCTGTATGTGAGAAAAGTACACAGAACCTAAAGCAGAAAGTCCAGCTTAGCAGAGAAAGTTGATAACTGCTGTCATGATACCTGTTCTGGGGTTTTACATTTTGTCAAGCCAGCTAACACAAAGAAAGCCTGGCTGGATTGAACTTCCTTCGTAGTATACCCTCTGTAGAACAGACCAAGTATGTGTACACATGCAAGGAATTGGTCTCCGGCTATTTCTTTGCTCTCAGTGTACATAACAGAGTTGACAACACTGACATCAACATGACACAGACAATAACAACACGTATAACATATTTATGGTGCAGAGTGCAGAAATGTTGGAATAAATTATTGAATAAATAAGGGATGGATAACTAGTTACTATATATACAGTATATACATGAGGACTGACATACATACATGTACACACATATGCATATACATATACATACACACACACACACACACACATACACGTACAACATATCCATATCATGAGTCTATTATTGCTGTGAAGAAAAGAAACGGAGCATTCTGCTTAGTGTTTTTATTTAATATGGGCCCTTTTTAGTCTGACACAGTGGTGCAGTGGTGAGCACTACCAGCCCACATCAAGAAGTTCCTGGGTTTGAATTCACCAGCCAGTGGGTGTCTTTTTATGTCGAGTTTTATCAGCTGTGCCTGCATGAGTTCTCTCTGGCTTCCTTCCACAGTTCAAAGATGTGGACGTTAGGTAAACTGGTGATACTAAATCAGTTGTGAGTGTGAATGGTTGTTTACCCAGCATATAGTTATCTTAGCTTCACAGATGGATGATCATGCATTGTGGACCATTGCAGTCATACTTAAGCTCTGGCAGGTTTTTCTGTTGTCACATATGGAATTAAATGATGACACAGAGTGCTTAATTTCTCCACAAATACCTGTGCACCTATTTGGGGAGTAAATAAGTACCATGTGACATCACTGATTTATAGAACAGACAAAAACCACCTCACCATAGTTGAACTGGCTGTTGCTCTTCTCACAGTTGATGACATTAAAACGGTATGGGACATCTGCTGCCATGTTACTGACTT
The DNA here is from genome assembly GCA_015108495.1 of Heterochromis multidens. NCBI lineage: Eukaryota > Metazoa > Chordata > Actinopteri > Cichliformes > Cichlidae > Heterochromis > Heterochromis multidens. Next base: position 5,943 of record VUQS01060369.1, read on the forward strand.
CAAAGTAAAACCACTGGGTGTGCTGAGAAGAGTTAACATCTGGATTCAATATGAGGTCATATTCATATCTAGAAGAGAAAAAAAAAGACACTGTCACTGTTTTATTTGTGTTGCATTAAAAGTTAGCTATGGTCTTCTCTCAATAATTTGTAATAATCCAATCTAAACTTATGAAGTTATTTCTGCTACACTTATTTATTTGATCTTGTGCTCATGCGTATGTATTTATGTCTCGACATACCTGCGGAACTGAATAGCCTTTCTCAGATTCCCAGATTCAAACTTGGAAAAAAACCTCAAAGAATCAGACTGACACTGAAGACTGACAAAGACAAAAACAAAAAAGAGATAGACAGATGCTCTTTAGGACACATATTACTTCATACCTATTTGAACACAAACACACACACACACACACCCCTAGACTACACTGCCAACAGTATTCACTCACCCAACCAAATCATTGAATTCAGGTGTTCCAATCACTTCCATGGCCACAGGTGTATAAAATCCAGCACCTAGGCATGCAGACTGCTACTACAAAGAAAAGAATGGGTCGCTCTCAGGAGCTCAGTGAATTCCAGCGTGGTCATAGGATGTCACCAGTGCAACAAGTCCAGTTGTGAAATTTCCCAGTCACAGTGTTAGTGGTATTATAACAAAGTGGAAGCGACTGGGAATGACAGCAACTCAGCCATGAAGTGGTAGGCCATGTAAAATCACAGAGCGAGGTCAGCGGATGCTGAAGCACATAGTGTGCAGAGGTCACCAACTTTCTGCAGTCAATAGCTACAGACCTCCAAACTTCATGTGGTCTTCAGATTAGCTCAACAACGGTGTGTAGAGAGTTTCATGGAATGGGTTTCCATGGCTGAGCAACTGCATCCAAGCCTTACATCACCAAGTGCAATGCAAAGTGTCAGATGCAATGGTGTAAAGCACACCGCCACTGGACTCTTGAGCAGTGGAAATGTGTTTTCTGGAGTGATGAATCACGCTTCTCCGTCTGGCAATCTGATGGATGAGTCTGGGTTTGGTGGTTGCCAGGAGAACGGTACTTATCTGACTGCATTGTGCCAAGTGTAACGTTCGGTGGAAGGGGGATTATGGTTTGTAGTTGTTTTTCAGGAGTTTGGCTCGGCCCCTTAGTTCCGGTAAAAGGAACCCTTAATGCTTCAGCATACCAAGACATTTGGACAATTTCATGCTCCCAACTTTGTGGGAACAGTTTTGGGATGGCCCCTTCCTGTTCCAACATGACTGCACACCAGTGCACAAAGCAAGGTCCATAAAGACATATATGAGCAAGTTTGGTATGGAAGAACTTGATTGGCTTGCACAGAGTCCTGACCTCAACCTGATAGAACACCTTTGGGGTGAATTAGAGCGGAGACGGCGAACCAGGCCTTCTCGTCCAACATCAGTGTCTGACCTCACAAATGCACTTCTGGAAGAATTATCAAAAATTCCCATAAACACTCCTAAACTTTGTGGAAAACCTTCCCAGAAGAGTTGAAACTGTTATAGCTGCGAAGGGTGGGCTGACATCATAAGAAACCCCATGGATTAGGAATGTGATGTTACTCAAGTTCATATGTGTGTGAAGGCAGATGAGCAAATACTTTCGGCAATATAGTGTATGAACGCAGAAAAGTATGTTCAGATTTTGATCCACCATGCACTACCATCTGGAAAGTCTCTGATTGGCAACAGCTTCATTTATCAGTATGACAATGATCCCAAACACACTGCCAATGCAGTAAAAGCATAACTGGATAGCAAAACACACAATGGAACACTGTTAGTCATGGATTAGCCTCCCCAGAGCCCAAACCTCAACATTAGTGAAGAAGTGTGGGATCATTTTGACAGAGCACAGAACAAAAGGCAGCCAACATCCAAAGTAGAGCTTTGAATGTTCTTCAAGAAGCCTTGAGAACTATTACTGAAGACTACTTAAAGAAATTACAAGAAAGCTTTCCTAAAAGAGTTCAGTCTGTGTTGAAGAATAAAGGTGGTCATACCACATATTGACTTTCAAGGTTGTTGGAATTATACAAACTCTGTTTTTGCCATATCTACTGAATTTCCATGTATGTTTGCACATGTTTCAATAAATCACTGCATTTTTCCCCAATTTCCTATCAAAATATAAAGAAATTAAACTTTTGCATACTACTCTTGTGAAAGACAAAATAAATAAATAAATATTTTTTGTGTATTTGTGATAATGCATTACTTTTCAGTAAAATGCAGTACCCTTTCATAGAACTTTTTTTAAACACTAGAACCGCCAGGAGGGATCATTTTGGGTTTTATTAGTTTTATCAATGTTTTAGATCATTTCATTACAGATCGTAAAGTTAAAATACACATTAGAATAAACTAATAAACAAGAGGTACAACAAATAACACAACAGCTAACACGTTTAAAAAATTTAATTATTACAGAAAAAGAACTTTATGAAAAGTTAAAAAAGCATTTTGGATAAGGTGTGGCATTAATTGCGCTAAAATAAAGACCAAATAAAAACAGAGCGCTCACTGTGAAACAGATTGAACTGCTGATTGCCTACATTTTAAAATTAACCTGACAGCTGACTACGAAAAACGTAAGAAAGACATTTTAAATAATTACTGTAAAAGTAGGACAGTCAAAGTTTATCATCTCGTCTCCGATCACCAAACCTCCAGCCTGTTCTCCGGCTCAAAATCCCATCCTCAGCCCGGCAGTAATTATTCATCTTTTATCTAACTACAGTCCCCTATATATTTATTCATCAATCACATCTAGCTAGCTCCGGCTCATGTTATAGCAGCCTAAACAGTCATGTTGCTAGGCAACCCGGCGTGCCGCAGTAGTGGTTTTACATTAATTTCTATGGGGTCAAAATGACGTCCTCGGTGGTCATATTTTTTTTTCTTTTGATCCCACACATCCCAAAATTCAGTATTTAACGAACAGGCCATGACTTTTAGGAAAAGTCATGAAATATGATGGGGTTTTATTTTAACAAAGTTACATGATTTTTTAAATGCAAAGGGGTCAAAATGAGCCCCTTGTCGGTTCTAGTGTTAAAGGTCCAAAATTTGTCTGCATTGAAAGCAGCTGTCATGCTTATTATTTAGAGGAGACTGCATATTTACTATTGGGATATACAACAGTGTTATTAAGTTCACATTTACCATTTTGTAACTGAAATACAAAACGCTAATTGTAATGAGTTACTATTACTAATAAAAAATGTATTTAATTACAGGTATTCATCAACATATTTGCAGTTATAAAGAGATCAAAGAGATTACTTCTGAATACATTGTTATTCAATGCTTTGCATATTTTCACAGCTCAGGAAATTCCTCCTCTTGGTATATTTCTGGACAACATAAGTCAACAAACTTCCAACGCTATGAATGGTAGATTATCTTACAAAGAGATCTCTTTATGTTTAGTCAGGACCCAGTCGTTTGGCAGTATGCACACAAATCTTCAACCTTGTTTTTGATTTGTTCTGTTCTTTTCTGTTTGAATTTGCCAGTTAAATTGATCCATGTTGCTCTAAGCAACTTGAGTCCTCCGTGATGGTGACCATCAGGCCACACAAGGCAGCCATGTTGTTATATAATACCTTCCAGTGCTGAGAACTAATGTTTTGTGCTTTACTAATGTTTCATCTGTAATTTAAAAACAGATTTCTAACATTACTGAACAGGCTAAAGCTTGTTTACCAGCAGTGCCCAACATTGAAATGCTGGATTTTAAACCTGAGAAAACATCTATAGCCTATAGATGCTTTTCTGTACTACTGTCCAGTGTAAAACATTGAGGTTGAGAGAGAAATTAAATGTAATAAGTAAGTAATAAGTAAAGCACATTATCTGTGATGTATCACATTTCAAAAGGAATCACCCCAACACTACTCTGTGATGCTTATGTCACAAATACTCTCATATAATCAACTATAAAACACAGCTAATCACTATCACTTTACTTTACAGTTCACCTAGAAGTACAGGTCACTTGAGCTCACTTTAATTTTAATGTCTGTATTACTAATGGAAAAGTATTCTCTATGATATAGCATTCTAAATGGACCTGACCGAATAGTAAATGAACCACATCCATCTTGGTGACACTGCATTGCAGGGTACTTTCCTCCAGAATCCTCTCTAAATGACCTTGCTATTTAAAGTTTTTTGTTGATGCGCTGTCTTACACAAAGAGGAAGGTTCATTTTTATCACCACTTATTCTGCAACAAGAATAAAAATGGCTCATGTTGCATGTGTATGATGTTCAAAAAAGACGTTTTTCCTCTCGCTTAACAGCTGCATCCTTAGGATGAGTTGATATGTCATACTGTTGATATTGTATACAGCTTAAACGATAAAGACTTTGTGAATCAAAACTAAATAATTAAAAAGATTTAATAAAAGAACCAGGGCAGCATGGTTAGCACTGTTGCCTTACAATAGGAAAGTCCTGGGTTCAAATCTACCGTCTGCCCAGGGCCTTTCTGTGTGGAGTTTGCAAGTTTTCTCTGGGCACTCCAGCGTCCTCCCACAGTCCAAAGACATGCAGTTAGTGGGGTTAGGTCCCTGTGGGACCTGCTTCAAACACTTTCTGTACTTTATTATTTACTGTTTTGGATTTACTGTAACTGTCAGTCAGTCCATTTATCCTCTCTGTGTTTGTAAAACTTTTCCTTCCTTTCCATTATTCCTAAATGCAACACCTAAGTATACTTGTTTCCCTAATTTTGTGAACATCAGATTATATTTGTCATCTGACTATACTTCAGGTGTAAGGAATGGCTCTCAGCACATTTACTAAATCAGATTCTGAAGGATGAGGTCATATAGCCAAGGTAATGTTTTTCTTTTGGCGTTACTAAAAATGCTCATGCATCAGCACAAGAAAGAAAAATAGGAAAAACATAGGACATATTTTGTTAAGTTTCCTTGATTTTATACTTTTCTTACTGTCAAGAAATACCATATATAATGATTTTGGTACTAACCACAGGGGGTAATTACCAAAATAATTTTTTATGTTTCTGTAAGTGTTTATCCACCAGTATATGCCAGCTATTTAATCAAAATATTTTTAATGCTAAAATATAATTATTGTAATCCATGAATCCATTAATCAAATTTGCTATTTTACAAAAAAACAGAAAAATCAGTAAAGCACATTATTATTACATTATTTGTGGAATATACCAAAATATACCAAGGTGAGGCACTTTTCTGCATAGGCCTCAACTCCCTAAGCCAGCTCATCACTAAGAACCAATACAGATATAGTTTCAGGAGTGGAATAACCATCAGCCACCTCCTGTTGGTGGATGACATCAAGCTGTATACCAAGAGTGAGCGAGACATTGACTCACTGATCCACATCACCAGGATCTACCGTGAGGACATCCAGACGCTATTCAGACTGGGTAAGTGTGGCTGAATGGTTGCAAAGAGAGGAAAGGTGATCCAGACTGAAGGGGTGGAGCTGCCAGAAGGCAGAATAGCAGAAATACAGGACAGCTACAAGTACCTGGGAATCCCACAGGCAAACGGGAACCATGACAAAGATTCACAAAGGTCAGCCACAGCCAATACCTCCAGAAGGTATGGCAGGTGCTGAGAAGCCATGTGAAGGTTGGGGATAAGATTTAACCTATCATTGCATATTCCCTACTGGTCATCAGATACCCAGCTGGAATAATAAGCTGGCCACAAGAGGAGATAGATGACACTGATGTCAAGACACAAAAACTCCTCACAGTGCACGGAGGTCTCCACTTGAAGTCCAGCACCCTGAAGCTCTATGAACAATGGAAAGAGGGAGGGTGAGGCTTAGTGAGTGTCAGAGCCACAATCCAGGATGAAACACAGAGCATGGTGAATACATCAGGAAGATGGAGGAACTATCATGGACGATCAAACCCCTACATGGGATTTACCATCGACAGATAGAGGAAGTGTGTGACATTAAGAAATTCTACCAGTGGCTAGAAAAGACAGAGGCTCTGATCATGGCAGCACAAGAACAGGCCCTAAGCACCAGATTCATAGAAGCAGGAGTCTACATGTACCACAGCTGACAGGACCCAAGTTACAGACTGTGCAAAGATGCCCTGGAGAATATCCAGCCCATAGTAGCAGGATGTAAGATGCAAGTTGGGACAGTGTACACTGAGAGGCACAACCAAGTGACTGGGATAGTGTACAAAAACAGCTGTGCCATATATGGACTAGAAGTCCCCAAGTCCTGATGGGAGACACCACCAAAGGTGGTTGAGAACAACAGGGCTAAGGTCCTGTGGGACTTCGAGTTCCAGACAGACGAGCAGCTGCTGGCCAACCAACCAGACACAGTGGTGGTTGACAAGGAGAAGAAGACTGCAGTTGTGATAGATGTGGCAACCCTAGTGGACAGCAACATCAGGAAGAAGGAGGACGAGAAAACAGAGAAGTACCAGGGGCTGAAGGAACAACTGGAGGTCCTAGTGGGAATAGGAGCATTAGAAGCTGTAACCCTGAAACTGGAAGAGAAGACTGTCCAGAAGAGTGCAGTCCAAGGAACAGCTAAGATACTGCACAGAACCCTCAAACTCCCAGGTCTGTGGTAGAGGACTCAAGCTTGAGGAACACACACATACCACCCCCCAGGTGGTGACAGGGAGATTTAAAAAAAAAAAAAACAACTTCTTCTTTCGTTTTGGCTGCTCCTCTTATGGGTTGCCACAGTGGATCAACTGCCTCCATCTCACCCTATCTCTAGTGTCATAGAGTCTAGAGTCATAGAATTTATCTGTACTGTGATCTGAGAGCTCCAATGTTGTCCAAAAACTCAAAAATACAGCTCTAACCTTAACCCTTTTATGTCTTAATGTCAAGTCCGTAAACACTGTAAATGGAATGGATTGGTAGGTACATCAGATATCTTTTCTCTCCTTTGATAATCTATAGCCATTCTATCAGCCACTGATATCTTAAAAGGGCACATATTACATGTATGCCAAGAACAGAGGGAGTTGCAGAGGTTCATTAGTGAATCCAATTATTTTTCAGAAACCCCAAACACCCTGAATGTTGTTGATAGATACATACATATATACACCACATAAATATTCATGCTGTTAATAAGAAATATCCCCCTTGAGCAACTAACAAATTATGAGATATCCAGTCAAATTCTAAAAAGGCCTCAAAATGTTTTTCTATCACTTACCCACAAAGTAGCAGGTTTTCACAAGAGACACTTGTCCTAAAGGGACAAAACTGTGATATATTTTTCCAAGCCACTATACTTTGAAAGACCTTGTTTTGGTTAATTTGGTATCAAATCCAAAAAAGCCTCAAAGATGCTTTAAATAGTAGACAGTGAAAAACAAATTTTTGCAAAGAGAGTTTGGCTCATACAGACTTTCTACACAAAGTATCATCACAGATGCACAGTATCAAGGAGTCTGTGCTTACATTTCAGTAACACCATACATTCTTGTGCAAAAGTGTTGAGCAACCCCTTATTTTTTTATATTTTGCTTTTAAGGAGCCACACTTTCTTGTAGTTTTTTAAAGTGGTCTTGAGCAATAGTTCAGAATAGACTTTCTGAAGGTGTTTTTAAGTTGTTCTTTGGACATTGGATGGCTCATAGGTCAGTGTTATGTGGACTGTAAATGAGTGAAAAAGCAGCCAAACATAAAAAAGCACCTAACTCAAGGAATGACTGTGCTGTGTCTACACATAATGGACAACTTAGCAAATGACTAATTTTAATTCATTTATTTACTAGCAGCCTGTCACAAAAACAGATAATTTGTTCACATTTCTGTAGTTGAATCTATAAAAAATGCCAACGATAATGTAGTTTGACAGTTCATTAAATAGTATTTTTAAATCAGCAAGGTGATTCCAAAATTTGGTTAAAGTGGGTAAAGAGAACAAAAGAAGTGTCAGGCTTAAAAAACTATCTATGGCAGGCAAACAGTATCTGAAAATCATATGCTTAAGAAATAGGAAAAAAAACAAAAGTACAGCAAAGGCCTGACACAGAATCTGAGAGATGCATCTGACCCTTCAGTTGATCCACCTATTGTTCTCCAAAGCCTCATCAGAAATGGTCTCAGTGGAAGGCTGTCAAGAAGCATTCCTAAGGAAGTGAAAGAGGGAGAAAAGTCTGAAGAATGCCACATTACATAAGAACTGAACTGAAAGTCAGTGGCAACAGATCTTATGGAGTGAGGAATCCAAATTTGAAATTTTAGGTTTAAATCGTCATCAATATCTACAGAGAAGGTCAGAAGAGAGGTACAACAGTGTGTAAAGTGGGTAAAGTAAAGTACTGTAAATGGACCATTTAATTTCCTATGTCTTTTACAGCAAATGTTTTGTAGAATGAACAGCAAAATTAAAAAAAATAAATTATATTATGTATTGTGCTTGTTCTGTATAAATCTATTTTTAGTTAAGGTACAAGTCTCTTCCTATTCATTTCTTGGAATTGCACAGAGAATGAGTGAATTACTTCCACTTATCATCCCAGAAATCTGATCAATCTTGTATTACAATTTTACATTGTGCTCTGGCTCAATGGACCACAGGTAACGTGAGCAAAACCATTAATTACCAGTTAATGATGTCATCAGATGATAGTATAAGGAGAAGAAGTGTAACAGGTTTTCCATGGATCTTTTGCAGGTCATGGCAATGAGTCAAAAGGATTTCAGCAAAACACATGCCTGTATCAAAAACCTGTTCTCTTTAATATTTCACATAATAACATTTTAAATATTGATATTTAAAGTCAAATAAAAGTAAGGAAACATGAAAAAATGTTCTGTGCTAAAATATTTAACTTAACATAGTGTAATTCAAAATTTACAATATGTCAACACTCATATACAGTGCATCCAGAAAGTATTCACAGAGCTTCACTTGGTCCACATTTTGTCATTTTACAGCCTTATTCCAAAATAGATTAAATTCATTTTTCACCTCAAAATTCTACACACAATACCCCAAAATGACAAAGTGAAAAAAGTTTGCTTGGAATTCTTGCAAATTCATTAAAAATCAAAAACAAAAATGTAACATTTACATAAGTATTCACAGCCTTTGCTCAATACTTTGTTGAAGCACCTTTGGTTTACAAATTACAGCCTCAAGTCTTTTTGAGTATGATGACCTATTTTTGGCCAGTTTCTCCCATTCTTCTTTACAGAACCTCTCAAGTTCCATCAGGTTGGATGGGGAACGTCGGTGCACAGCCATTTTCAGATGTTCAGTCAGGTACAAGTCTGGGCTCTGGCTGGGCCACTCAAGGACATTCACAGAGTGGTCCTGAAGCCACTCCTTTGTTATCTTGGCTGTGTGCTTAGGGTCGTTATTCTGTTGGAAGATGAACCTTTGCCCCAGTCTGAGTCCAGAGCTCTCTGAAGCAGGTTAACTAGTCTCCCAGTTCCTGCTGCCGAAAAACATCCCCACAGCATGATGCTTCCACCACCATGCTTCACTGTAGGGATGATATTGGACCTGGTGATGAGCGGTGCCTGGTTTCCTCCAGACATGACGCTTGGCATTGAGGCCAAAGAGTTCAATCTTTGTTTCATCAGAGCAGAGAATTTTGTTTCTCATGATCTGAGAGTCCTTCAGGTGCCTTTTGGCAAACTCCAGGCAGGCTGTCATGTGTCTTTTACTGAGGAGTAGCTTCTGTCTAGCCACTCTACCATACAGGCCTGATTGGTGGAGTACTGCAGAAATGGTTGTCCTTCTGGAAGGTTCTCCTCTCTCTACAGAGGAATGCTGGAGCTCTGTCAGAGTGACCATCGGGTTCTTGGTCACCTCCCTGACTAAGGCCCTTTTACCCCGATCGCTCAGATTGGCTGGGCGGTCAGCTCTAGGAAGAGATCTGGTGACTCCAAACTTCTTCCATTTACGGATGATGGAGGCCACTCTGCTCATTGGAACCTTCAATGTTGCAGAAACCTTTCTGTACCCTTCCCCAGATCTGTGCCTCGATACAATCCTGTCTCAGAGGTCTACAGACAATTTCTTGGACTTCATGGCTTGGTTTGTGCTCTGACATACACTGTCAACTATGGGACCTTATACAGACAGGTGTGTGCCTTTCCAAATCATGTCCAATCAACTGAATTTACCACAGGTGGACTCCAATCAAGTTATAGAAACATCTGACAGATGATCAGTGGAAACAGGATGCACTTGAGCTCAGTTTTGAGTTTC
>VUQS01060370.1:0-10995 GCA_015108495.1 Heterochromis multidens
TTGATGACAATTTTAACCAGAAATTTCAAATTTAGATTCATCACTCCATAAGACCTGTTGCCACTGATTTTCAGTCCAGTTCTTGTGTAATTTGGCATACCTCAGCCTTTTCTCCCTGTTTCCCTTCCTTAAGAATGGGTTCTTGACAGCCACCCTTCCACTGAGACCATTTCTGATGAGGCTTCAGCGAACAGTAGATGGATCAACTGAAGGGCCAGATGCATCTCTCAGGTCCTGTGTCAGGTCTTTGTTGTTTTTTTTTCATAGTTCTTAAGGACATGACTTTCAGATAAGGTTCATCTGCTGGAGATGCAGGCCTGCCACTTCTTCTTTTGTCCACCATTTGTCCAATTTCCTCAGTTTTTTAAGGACACATTGTAGACCGTGAGGAGATATGCCAAGTTTTTGGCTAATAGTGCTTGGGGTATCACCTTCTTGGTGCAAAAATCCTATTTTATGCCTGTCAAACTGTGTCATCTTTGCCATTTTCCATAGATTCAACTAAATACATGGAAATAGTGTGTTTTTGCGACAGGCTGCTAGTAACAAAGTGCCTAAAGATTGTCTGTTGCTAAATTGTCTGTCATGTGTAGACACAACAGTGGCCTTGAGTTAGATGCATTTTTTATGCTTGAATGATTTATAGGTCAGTGTTAAGTGGCTTAACAAACAAACAAACAAACACAAAACATTCCTCTGAAACTGGAATGAAAATGAGTGGAAAAGCAGCCAATGTGCACAAAAAAAAACAAAGTCTGGAGAACTATTGCTCAAGAGCACTTTAAAAAATTACAAGAAAAGTCTGACTCCTTGGAAGAAAAATATAAAGAAATGAGGGGTAAAGAAAAAAAAGCAAGAGACAAGACATGCTGGTTATGTAATGTGATCAGTAAAATATTCTGGGTTTTGTTATAAGCCCATCAGCTGTATTTTGTACCAGCTGCATGCATAGTACACTGTGTAACTAAAGTTCAAATGCAGGTATTGTATTGCTGCTTCATCTAACAACAGCCAAACAGCAGTCTCTGGTCTTTATTGTGGGTAGAGAACATTGACTTGACATTTTTGTTTAGCTCTAACAAAGGTTAATGTGACATTATTCCCATGACAGTTGGGCAAAAGTTAGTAGACACTAACGTACAACCAAAGTATGGACAGTGAGTGTGTGTGTCTATGATTCTGTGGTTCAGCTGCCCCATAAGTACAGAACTGTATTTAACATTTAGGATTATTGTTTAATTATCTGGTTGGTATAATTTCTTTCTTCCTTTTATTTTATTATTGTGAAATATTTATTTCATATTTACAGAGTTAAGTTTGAACACTGGTGACTTGACATCCTTTGTTAAATGTTACAGGTGCATCAGTCATTGGGGAGGTACCTGACTTTTATGGAGGTAAGTCTAATTATATGTCAATTATAATTATAATCCTGTGTTCTTTGATATTATTAGTGGAGTTTTTTTAAATAATAAAACTAGGTGTTTCTTGGTTTTGGCCATTGTCGACATGTCATGACACAGCAAAGATGTGAAGATGCCACAAACATTTGTGAGACAAAAAAAATCAGCATTCACACTGCATGTGTCCAGTGTTTTGTTTTTGTGACTGATTGAGCTGGAATTCACTTAAACAAAAATATTCATAAATATCAGAGATCAGGTTCCAAAGCTGCCCATGAGGTTACAGAAAAGGTCACAGGGTCATGTGTCATGTGTTATATGCTTCTGAATATCTTTTGACACTTGGCCAAAGACCTATTTCTTGGCAATGTGCCTTTTAATCTTTTTGAGGATTCAAGTAAATAGAAATAGGTTAGCAGGAATGCAGCAAAATTCAAAGGCTTGTCTCCATTTGATTTATATTTTTCAAATCAGAGACTGTCTGCACCTGTTTACTAGCAGGTTGATGAGGTTGTGGCCTTGGAGAAAGCTATGATTCATGGTCAAGGCTGTTTCACTAGACTTTTTGAGAAGGGTTTTGATTTCTTTTTCTATTATTCTCTCTAAAGAGTTCTAGCTCTTTACTGGCATTTGGCAAGTTTTCGATTTCCTTTTATTCCCGCCAGAGAAAAACTCTCTGCTGCTTTAGTGTGTTTATTTGTGGACTGAACATTGCCATCTTTGGTTGAAAAGCACATAACTTAGCCATCCTGTCCAGGCAACTTTTTGTTTCTTGTTTTGTTCTAGGTTTTAAAGGGGTCTTTGAGTTCTCCAAATTTTATACAACTGCAGATGCAGTTCACATAGTTCAAGAGAACAGACTATTTTAAAAAGTCTTCTGGTAAGGAGGCACTTTTTCACATAAAATGCAACCACCTTTTAGGGTCCAGCGTAAGAACAATACAGCATAGCTATTATAAAACACATATAGATAAAAGGTCTTCTTATTGTTCTTCTTAATTACAGCATACAGTACTCAAGCTTTTGTGCTATGTGATCAACTCATTAACTCAGATACGCTTAAAAGCAAAGAAAATAAGTAGTCTGCTCCAAATGGGCTTTAGCTGTGTTTTTGCCCATCCCCTGCCAACTGAAATGGTCAAACTACAAGAGAATTTCGCTTTCAGGATTCCCACTCAAGCAGTGACAGATGGCTCCCTTTCTCGTGGTCCACAGTGGGATAGGGTTAATGAAAATATCCAGACATCGTGTTCTTTCCACTGTTTCTATTTCTGGATTTCTTCTTCTTCAGATGTACATTAATCCTAATAGAGATGGTTAGGATCCACGACATTACGCATATGAATCTAGGCTGGTCATTAGTGCTAGAAACTGTATTTGAGCTGTCATGCCTCATTGTGGTGTTATTTGGGCATGATAGATGAGATAGAGAAGGGAAATAATTGTGCTTATATATATATATATATATATATATATATATAGTGTGTATATATATGCACACACACACACACACACTGTAAATGTAAAAATGTAATGTTTACTTTACATTGACATAATTGGTTGAAATAGCTTACATATTTATTTATCTAGTTTAAGAATCATAATGATACTTTTGATTATTTGTTCTATTAGGTAGAAGAGACTGTAATTTAAGTTTTACAGTCAAATTTCAAAAGATTTACACCAAGTGTGCTTGTCTCTAGGAGAAAAATAAAGAGGAAGCAGGCTGTCGGCAAGGGATAAATTGGTAGAAGGAAGGCTTGCTGATTTGTTGCTTGGGAACATGTTGTGATGCTGTTTGCAGGTTGAATTGTTGATGGCTCCAGTGAGCATCTTTTTTTTTCTGGTGGTCAGTCTTTGTTCTTGTTTTTGTTGTTGATGCTTTGCCTTTGATTCTCTTTTCTTTTTTTTGAAGTATTGACCATTTTTTTCTGTGTGCCCTTATGGAGTATCACCTCCTGGACAAGTTTTCAATTATTTCTACATTTTTACAGAAATAATAGAACATGATGTAGTTTGGGCTCTGCTGGCTGTTTTTACATCAGTTGTTTTTAAGGTCACTCGGCGCTTAAAAAAATGTGAGAAACTGCTGCTTAGACTTCATGATTTTGAACCCTTTGTCAAACCTGGATAAGGATGAAGGTGTAGTTATTGGAGTTGATAGCAAGTTTTTTAAAGGTCAGAACATTGTGTAGGTAGCCTTCCAGCTGGGGCACACTGCAGGATCCCTCTTTTTTTCTTATAACTGAACTGCTTATCATTCAGCTCATTGCAATGTTTATACCTATCATTCTGTTGTTAAAGCTATAGTAGAATTCACCTAATGTCTGCCTCTGAAGAGTGGCTGTAAAAAGTGTGAAGTTTTTCATGGCATTTAGAAATATCAAAATCTTAATATTGGCTTCTTAAATCACTTCTCAGCTGGAAAGACAAATAGAACAAACTTTTATATCTGCAGAGCAAAGACTGATTGTTGGCTGATTATTTCAGGATTAAAGACTAATACAGAGATCCCAATCTCTCAATCACACATTAATGTGTATAAAAGTGAAAATCTATGGACTCAAGTTCAAAGATATATATCATTTTTGAATAGCTCTGATCTATTTAACAATATTTTCTTTCAACAGTAGTTGTAATAGCACAGCTGGCAACACATTAAACATACCCTGACTGACACTAGTCATACCTTGGGCCATACCTCTATGAATAGTTTGGCCTGCAGTGAAGCAGAATAAATAAATGTTATTTAACACATAAAATTTAAAAAGTAGATACACTCCAGGGAGCGTTTGGTTTGCCACCCTGCCTCATTATGTGGCTCAGGGGTTTGTGGGTAATTATTGCTGCACTGTGCTTTTAGTGCCAGAAGGATACAATATGTTATCTGTCCCACTTGGACACTCTCTTGGTCATGCAAACAAGCCATACTGCAGATGTTGCTGTAAAACATAATTGTGATCAAAGTTAAATTCATTAGAGAATTATCTTCTTCTGGGACTTTGAGTAATTAGATGATTATTCGAATAAGACACAAAACTGGTTCAAAATATTGTTTTCGCAGAATGGCAAACTGGGAAACAGTTGAAAATAAAATAAAGACAATTAAAAGGGGAAAAACAAACAGGGCAGATTGAAATTTCTTTGTTTGTAAGTGTTATACTATTTCTAGCCAGCAAGTAATTGAGATTCACCTAAGATTATACCTAAAACCTTAATGAATAATTGATGTCTCATTAGAAACCAATGGTAGGAAAGATAACAGCCTCCTAAAATAACAGGCTGTTGTATTTCAAATTCAAATGAGAGTCTAAACTTACCTGCTGAATCGGACTGTCTGTGTCTGATAATGAAATCTGTCCTGTGGAAGATCACTTCCATCAGGCCCTGGAGACAGAGAGCTCCTGACTGTGTGTGTGTGTGTGTGTGTGTGGTTCTTCCCCTTTTGTACAGATGTGGCCTTCCTTGAGGCTTATTGTCCATCTTTCTTTCTTTGTGTGTTTGTGTGTGTAAGTAGGAGGTGGGATCACTCAGTTGACCATTGTGTAAGTAATTACTTAAACAGGGCGGCTCAGTACATCCACAGTCAAGCAGTGCCAAAATGGGAACAGAAAGGGTCTTATGTTTGGGAAAGAAGAGAACCTGTGAGAGATACAGATTAGGAAAGGGAATAATGAAACTGAATAACTAGTGACAGAGTGTTTTGTTTTGGACATCACATGTCAGGTTTGTTTGGAATGAGGGTGAAAAGAGTTTATGGCAACTAAGAGTGGGAGGCTGCAAAAGAGAGAGTGATGATTTCAGATTGGGTCTACAACACTTAATACTGTTTTTTTTTTGTACAGTCATATTTGTGAGTGGTGACAGCAGGTATAATGTCTCTATTCAGGTGAAGTTGATTTATATTAAACTGATCTCATCACAATGCATTATAATTGGCAAGATGCATTTAATGGCAGATCATCCAATATTTCATTCAGAACCACAACTCTCACCTGTGATAGTGATGTCAGTATGCTTCATCCTCTAGAAACCCTTAGATTGTACAAACTTTGGTGCAAATAACCAACTACTAGATGAAATGAAAACTCATATTTGGGCTAAATAAAAAAATCAAGTGATCACTAAACCACCATTAGTAATTGTCAAGCCATATCACTAAAAAAACAGAAGATCAGTCCCAGTGTAGCACAGGATTTTAAGTTAGAGCATCACTGAAATCGGTTGGTTATACTGTCTGGGGACGAGTCATTTCTGTACACAAATGATTGGAAACAATTTAGTAGTTGCTGAGATGGTACAGAATGAAGCAAAATGATGAAGTGACAAAAAGACATGCTTTTAGCAGGGCTAAAAACTAGAAAGCTAAGAGACCTTAGAAGTAGTTGTGGAAGGAAATCAAAGAGAAGCAAAGAAAGAAGAGCAGAGCGTGACAGTAGGATTTAGGTTAGAAAGGTGGAAGAAGGACAGAGGCAAGCCAGAGAGAGTTTGAGACAGAGAAAATGAAACAAGGCAGGGAGAATGTGAGAGGCCTGTGTGTGTCTCCAGGCTGTGGGTCTTGTGTGGCCTGTTTTAACACCCCCTTCCACCATCTGCCAAATCCCACATTACAGAAAAAGCATAGGAATGGCACTGGTGCTCATCTCTGAGTTACACTTCAGCTGCTATTTCAGTACTGCAATGCAGCCTCAGTGACTCCCTTCTAGCCCCTATCTCACATTTACAGTTCATTTTTTTTCATGTACAGCATTTATCTGACACTGATGCAGCACATCATAAACCCAGCAGTAGAAAAGGGCCACTATATTCCCTTTACTCCTCTGATCCCTGTAAGTCTGTTTCTTTCACATTTTGTTTCTTTTATTTCTTTTTTTTCTGTCTTGTTCCCAGAACATAGATTCTCACTTAATTTGCCTTCCATCAGCCCTACAACAGCCCATTTATTATATGTTTAATTTCTCTCTCAGCTGGTAGTAATTTAAAGTCCTTGGGATTTACATCAATGTCAAGCACTTGCACATGGTTGGCTGCTGTAGTATGTGAGTGGGAGATGATCCTGTCTCCTAACGTCTTAATTGCTGCCTTCTGGTTGGCTGTACAGGGTATAGCTAACTTGCAAGTGTGGTTATAATTCTGTTTTCCTACTGGTAAGGATTTTTGGGTTTTTTTTGTTCATGACAGTCTAGGCAGATAAATATGCATCTAATTTACTAGTGTTAAACTACACCATAAATTTAGGATTTTACTTGACATAAATAGCCAGCAATCACATGTTTGACCGCTGGAATGTATATAAATCTGTTTATATTTTATTGTCATTCTACACAAATATATCTGACTGCTTTTGTGATGTAAATCATGGTGAGAATGCAGTTTCAGGTAGAAGGATATTATAAATATAACCGTCTTTTGTTCAGGTTTCTAAAGGTCGCTAAGTCTGTCGATATGACATTTTCAGAGTGAGCGAATCTGTAAGTACTGGCCTGGATCGAAGGAGAGCAGGATATTGCTGTCTGAAAGAGCAGGCTTCTCCCCATTGAGGTGTCAGCTGTGCTCTCTTAGAACTCGGAGAAGCAAGGGAATAACACACGTGTGCGCACGCATACACATTTGTATTCCTGCAGTCACCTACACACACTCTTGATCTGAGAGAATAATCAGCATTTGGGAACATTTCGCCTCATTGCTTATTCATAGCCTGGCATTGTGTTTATGTCTTATTCATGCCTTTGCTCATGATGTCTGTCTGTTTTAATGAGTAATTGGGGCTAATTACGTGTGCCTGACGATGCTGTAAAAGGAAGCTTGAACCAAGAAAAGCATTTTCATCAAGGAGAATGTTCTCTGAAATTTCCTATGCTGATGCATCACAGCACTAAGGATGACACATGCAGTATGAAACAGGTTTGGATTATGCTAAGTAAAGTTGGCATTTCCACTTGGAGGATTTGTATTAGTGTGGAACAATATCATATCTACTAGCAACTGATAAATGCGTCACTCTGGTTTGGCACCTGAGTGAGCACATCTCTGCTATAATTAGTGTGAGTTTGTGGTTTGGAATAAAGCAGAGGCTTATTACCCTGCATCAGTGCCTGAAAGAGAGTTTGTGTGGACTCAAGAATTAGATTAGTTACAGCTACAACTAGGATTTATCTAAACTCAGCATCTAAGCACTAGAGGTGTGCATGTCTGTGAAAGTCACAAATCAGGCTGACATATTAAATGGCAGGTCCTCACAGAGGCAATCTCACAGTCTTATCAGTATATTTTTTCTGTTTTTTCTGAATCCAGTTCTCTTGTTTTTGATTAAACTGCCCCACAACTGACAAATGTGAGCTCTTAAAACTTGATTTTACTTCTTTTCAAGACTGCTTGTAGTTATTAACCCTGATCTTGTTTGTTTATTTGTCAGCAGATGAAGTCACAGGTTACGGACCAGTGTTTGAGGAGCAGCCGGTGGATACTATCTACCCTGAGGAGTCACCCGAGGCCAAAATTACCATGAACTGCCGGGCTAGAGCCAATCCACCTGCCACATACAAGTAACATATGCTCCCCATATACACTACACGCTGTGCATGTTATGTGCCTCTCACCACTCACCATCCCTCAGGCTGTTTAGGATCTGCTTTCAAATGTTGTGGTCACAAAGATGTTATCTTAACTGTGATGGACCTCCAAGGTTTACTGTGTGCATGTGTGTATGGGTGTGAGACCGTCATTTTCCCTTCAGTCAAGTGGCACAATTGATTTTGTTTGCAGCGCAAACAATCTCTTCAATCATGCTTTTTACTTACAATCATGTAAACTCCAAAATGGGACACCCAGGAAAACCCTAATAACAAATAAGATATTCAAGCAGATTTAGAAAAGATAACATTTTTTGATATCAAGCTTGCACCTCATTTTACAGCTGAAAATTTAAAGTGTTTTATATCATCAGTTTCAATTTAGTTGGAAATATATGTAAATTAGATTGCTCTACAGCCCCTAAATTGGTTTCACTGTCAGGGAGCCCAGAATTAGATATCAGAGGGGAAGGAATTAGCTTTGACCACAGCTGGCATTGAGTGTTTAAGAGGGTTCATTTATAGTACACTCTGTTCTGCCTTTCAAAACATGAAAATGGTCATTTTTTTTTAATAGAACAGCCCTCAGTTTATGAAGTTTGGTAAACAGTAGAAAAGCAACTTTAATGCAGTCACTGGTCAGACTTTGCCCTGCCTTGAAGGGCCAAATGTCAGATGGGACAAAACAACATAAAATTACTGCATGTCAGTGCTTCAGACAACTTATCTGCTTGTGTTGCTCAATGTAAAATCAACCAAAAATTTAAAAAAAGAACTTGACTCTGACAGTTTTTAAACAGTGTTACTATGTTGATCATTTTTGTTGCAGGTGGAAGCTGGACAACGTGGATATTGACCTAAATGAAAAGGGCAGTCACTACAGTTTAGTAGGAGGGAATTTGGTCATCGGTAATCCCGATAAGAGTAAACATGTGGGAAAATACTCCTGTTTGGCTACCAACATGTATGGCACGGTTATAAGCAGAGAGGCCTCTGTCTGGTTTGGATGTAAGTGTTCCATTTAAACTGTAATGCAAAGCACTTTCTACTTTTAAGAGCACTGCCTTGCTGTACTTTCATGCATATTATGCACACTGAAATTGCAAGGGCAGCTGGGACAAATCAAATTTAGTATGGAAAATATAATTTGTGAAAGCTAATGTGCTTTTCTATTTGAAATCACAGCTCAGTTCAAAAGCAGTTGTTGAACTTTAGTGTAGGTTTGTAGAACTTAGTTATTCAAGATCCTTAAAATGTGAACAATGGAATGTGATTTTTGCCTCTCCTTCTCTCAGACCTTGATCTTTTCTCATCGGAGGAGAGGTCATCAGTGTATGTCAAAGAAGGACAGGGGGCTGTGTTGCTTTGCGCTCCCCCACCGCATTATCCAGGTACAACATGTGAAAGCTGAGCCTGCTTCTTCTGAATGTTTGTTAGCATCTGATCCCATTGAACTGGAATTAATTAATCAGATATTTTGTATATTATTTGTTTGGGATGGAGTTGGCCTTCTTAGTTATTAAAATTAAGACATCACTGTTTTCACGATCTAAGTTGTAGCCATCACTATGCTGTATTTCTGTCTATTCTCTTATTAATGGAAAAAACAGCAATGCAAATTATTTTGATTGGTTTCATATTTTGTACAGGTGGTCTTTATGCAGTTTCATTAAATGAAATTAATTAATCATGTACATTGCAAAAGTTGTACCATTGCCATTGCTAAATTTAAGCAATAGCAAACAACCTAAAAAATGCTATTGTGTGTTTAGATTATTCAGGGTGCCCTTGCTTCACATCCAGCCCTCTTCACTGTTTCAAAAGTGCTGCATGTGTCCAGACTCTTGATTGACAGGTGCCTTTTGCTGTGCCTCTTTCTGTTCAGCTAAGCTGTCATTCCGCTGGATCCTCAATGAATTCCCGACCTTCATCGCACTGGACAAGCGGCGTTTTGTCTCCCAGATAACAGGCAACCTCTATATCTCTAAGGTGGACTCCTCCGATAGAGGAAATTACTCCTGCATCGCCTCCAGCCCATCTATTTCTAAAAGTGTCTTCTCCAACTACATCCCCCTTGAGCCTATTGCTGAACGTTAGTACCTCACTTTCTACTTCCCGTTGTCCATCTGTTGTTGCTGTTTACTGTGATTGTTAATAAAGTAAGACTTTTGGTTTCTTCGGTTTAACAGATAGAAAATTACTCACATGAAAGCTCAGTCATAATCTAAGTTGGTATGATCATCTTACAAGATTTATCAAGTAAAATATTGTGTTTAATACAAATGTATTCTTGCAGTGCACAGGGGTTATGCCAGTGGAATAGAGAAATAAAACAGAGATTAAATATGTGTCTCTATAATAGCCAGACTTCCTGAGAAGTGGTTATGAAGTGTGATTATAGAACAGGACCCCAAGTTTAAGATGTCTTAAAGAGATGCTTGAAGATAGGAAGTGACTAAAATACTGCATTGGCTTCATTTTTTTTCTCCTGTCCCTACTCAAGCACTGTGTTTAATCACAGTGTTGCTTGTTTGAAATGTGTTAAGGTCATGTCACTGGTATTGACTTTTTAAATTAAGTTTAATGAACTAAATTAGCTAAGAAGTAGACTGACACACGTTGCTTGTTTTGAGACAGAGTCAGCTGGCTACACAGGATGTGCAGAACTAAAAACAGTGCCAAAATGAGGGACAGAAACTAAAGTGATGTACTTGCACTTATTTATTTAGGCTATATGTAGAGGTTCAAATACAAAACAAAGCAACTTTAACATTTTCCCTAAGGGATTTTTCCAGAATCCATTAGATGTTTACTTTCATTGTCATCAAACTTTGAGCTAGTTTTACCTGTGGCAAATATGTGTTGAATAGTAGAACACAAGCTGGAAGGATTTGCCCCATCAAAGGGGCTGGGGACAGAGCTGAACAGTTGTTTGGGCTTTCTCATGCATACATGTATTATGCCATGTCTTCTGGGTATGATGTTGCTGCATTTACCCATATCTATTTTTTCTATGTCTC
>VUQS01060374.1:0-10762 GCA_015108495.1 Heterochromis multidens
CTGGAGTTTGCCAAAAGGCACCTGAAGGACTCTCAGACCATGAGAAACAAAATTCTCTGGTCTGATGAAACAAAGATTTAACTCTTTGGCCTGAATGCCAAGTGTCATGTCTGGAGGAAACCAGGTATGGCTCATCACCTGGCCAATACCATCCTTACAGTGAAGCATGGTGGTGGCAGCATCATGCTGTGGGGATGTTTTTAGCAACAGGAACTGGGAGACTAGTCAGGGTGGAGGGAAAGATGAATGCAGCAATGTACAGAGACATCCTTGATGATTACCCACTCCAGAGCACTCTGGACCTCGGACTGGGGAGAAGGTTCATCTTCCAACAGGACAACAACCCTAAGCACACAGCCAAGATAACAAAGGAGTGGCTTCAGGACCAGTCTGTGAGTGTCCTTGAGTGGCCCAGCCAGAGCCCAGACTCGAACCCAACTGAACACCACTGGAGAGATCTGAAAATGGCTGTGCACTGATGCTCCCCATCCAACCTGATGGAGCTTGAGAGGTTGTGCAAAGAAGAATGGGAGAAACTGCCCAAAAATAGGTGTGCCAAGCTTGTAGCATCATACTCAGAAAGACTTGAGTCTGCCAATGGTGCTTCAACAAAGTACTGAGCAAAGGCTGTGAGTACTTATGTACATGTTATATTTTTGTTTTTTATTTTTAATAAATTTGCAAGAATTTCAAGCAAACTTTTTTCACTTTGTCATTATGGGGTATTGTGTGTAGAATTTTGAGGTGAAAAATGAATTGAATCTATTTTGGAATAAGGCTGTAACATGACAAAATGTGGTACAAGTGAAGCGCTGTGAATACTTTCCAGGTGCACTGTAAATGGACACCAACAGCTGTTAAAAAAGTCATAAAGTGGTTGAAGTAACAGGCATTGAAAGTTTAAATTAATCTTAAGTTATCCATAGCAAACTACTGTTTATGACAGCCAGAGTCTGGTATGTGTTTCCATACAGCGAGGCTCTGTACCTGTACTCAACTGATCGTTGCTATTTCTTTATAAGAGGCTTTATTTGATCAGCATTCAATATCCGGCCTTCCTTTTTGCTCAGCTATACAGTACATGAAAACAGTTATCTCATGTGTAACACAGTGGGGGTAAAGCAGACTTCATGCTAGAAGAAGCATGGCAGATTAGAGGTTTTGTTTTTGTTTTTTTTTTGAGGTGGGATAGCTTCTAAAATGATGTGTTAAGATCACAAAGCATGGATGCTTGATGCTGAGCTTTGGAGGAGATGATTAAGGAGCAAACTCCAGGCCTTCGCCACCTGCCATACTGTGTGAGAACAATTTGATCAAGTAGCTCTTGTGGGTCTCATTTCTAAAATGGTCTTATAATAAAGTTTAGACATTTAGTAAATTTATATTAAAGGCAGAGTCCATAAGAGAAAAAAAAACTCCTCATGTCTTGGTCATTTTGGAGAACTATTATTCCTAGAAAGTAGGTGTGCTATAATAGAAACTTGAGATAGAAATGTGTCAGCAAATTTTTATTTTAGTTTTTTATTTTTAATTTTACATAAGCCTTCTGTTCTTGGCTTGAATCGGTTCAAACTAATAATAAGTCTGCTGTAATAGAATGGCACATCATCCACATTTTGACAACAAAAAGTCATTGTGAATTGATATGTCATAATAATCAGAAAAATTAGATTTTCAATTGGAAAAAAAAATCACATGAACACCTCCACAATTTAAAACCAATCAAAGTCAGAATATTTGCCATGCAGGACGCCTACACAAACACACACACACACACACACACACACACACACACACACACACAATCACAAATCAAAGCAATGCTTGTAAATGCTTGCAATATCAATCACATAAGAAACTCATGACTGATAGTACAAATTCAAATATCACATATTGTCATTATTTATATACTTACATACTTTTTTATGTATAATTACTTTTTGCTAACATTTAATTTGTAATATGGCACCAGGTAGTAACCACTGCTGAAAGTAACCAAAAATTATTTAGAAAAATTACTTATTAGCAATGAAAATCTTGATAAGAAGACAGACCCTGCATTTTATTTTTGTAAAATGGGACCTATGATATCTTTTTCTTATTTTCTGTCATATGTAATGATACACTGCTGGGTACTCAAACTACACATGGCTAAAGTTTAAATAATGAGGTACATCTCAAAAAATATATTATGAAAAAGTGTTTTTTTGTGATTTAAACAAAAAGGTAAACTTTCATATATATTCTATATTCATCATTTTATATTCAAACTTTCATATATTCTATATTACAAGGCTTGAAATATTTCAAAACCTTGTATTTCACTGGCCAAAGGGTGTGTTGTTTGTTTGAAAAGATGCTCATTTCCAAGTGGCCTTGACAGAGAATGTATAATTCATGGGGGACAATATGTTTACTGTTCCTGGTTTTCTGTTTATTCTGAACACCACTATTTAGATGAAACAGTAAACATAATTAAAGGCAATAACAGGATAAGTCAACGGGAAACGCTGTTCAAACACGTGAGGAAATTTTTAGCCATCAAGGTTTCCAACTCATGTAAATGCACCATTATCCCCAGGTTTCAGACCTTCTCGTCTTACTGTACACTGATCCTCTGTGCATGTAGGCTATCCCTCTCTGTTTTCTGTACCGTGATCCGCCCCCATGTTTGATAATCATGCTGCTCCACACAGATTAGACTCCTCAGACAGACTGCGTGCCTCCTTTTTGACCAGGACTGAAAACACATTTGACTTCAGTTGGGAGGTTGCAGCAACCTTTTGGGTCATGTGGTGTTGTCTGTTTGCTGCTCCTTAGAGAAGACTTTGCCAGATTACAACTCTTAAAGTCACTGTCCTCCAGAGAGGATGTTGCCATTCTGCAGCTGAAGTACAAATACTCCATTGCCATAGAAACCCCACCCCCCGTTTCCTCCACCCACACTCCCACCAACTGTCATGTACACACACACAGACTGCTTGAAAAGGTAGAAGTGCACTGTTTCTTAACCAGCTCCAGGTAGTTTTAGAGTCTACATCCTTTACAAACAGTTTTCAGTGTTGATTGTTGTGCTAAAGGTGACAGATAGTTTTAGCTCTAGTTTGGCTCTAGTTTTAGGTGAACTGGTTAGACTGAACCAGGTAGAAGCTGCCTTTTGTGACCTTTAAATACAGACAACTGGAGCAATAATGAAAATATTAGAGATATGGATTTAGATAGAGGAGGAAAATGTTCTGCTAACAAGTAATGTGTGTGTAGCTCGATATATTGTATTCCATTGTTGTCCAATCAATGAGCCTCACTATTGTGCTTGGTGATGTGTTCCCATCACAGACAGTCAGATTTTGCATTCATATAAAAAACAAATCTTAATAAATATAAAAAAAACAAACATGAAATAAATGTTTATTAATTCCTACTCCTATTTAACTCATCATATATATCTCTTATTGATTATGTAGCTTAATACATACATATATCCTATGTATAAATAAATATACTTGTATAATACACAGTTATATTAATATAAACATATGTATACATTGATCTATACTTATTTAACCACATCAGTCCAAAAATATTACTTGCTAAATTTATCATTATATAGAATTATCCATTTTTAATGTACAGTACAACCATTATCTCACCCTACACTCAAAATATATATATATATATACTCTCCAAATGCTGACTTTAAGTAATTTGATTGCATGTAACTTTTTATGTAATTTTGTTACATAAGTAACCAAATTACATTAAATGTAAATTGTTAAATCTAAAATGGTAAATTTAATGGAATCTGATCAAATAAAATTGACTAGTAAATCAATATTAGAATAAATAAACCTTTCATTTTATATATTTCAGTTGTATTTTATACAAAATTATTCCAAAATTATGTTTATGAGGGCAGAGAATCATTTTTATGAGTGTACAGTGTGCAACCCAAATAGCCACTCAGTGTCAAAATGTAGAGCCGTGCCTCATCCAAATACTGCTTTATAAGTGTTATCTAACTTTTTAAACTGACTTATATTTGTGCATACTTTCAAATCCTCTTCCATACTATTCCAAAAATTCAATCCTTAGAGTCTTATGCACGTGCTCTTCATTGTATTTTATGCTTTTTTTTCTAATGTTTTCTGGTAACAGATTATTTCTTGTTTTGTACATTATTTGACCAGTTTTAAATATGACCAGATCCATAAATTTCAACATGTTTGATGATAAAAATGTAAAAATCTTTCTGGATTAATGAACAGTCAACAGATTATTTATGCATTATTGATAAAGGGTGATTGGGACTGCATACCCCAAATTAAATACTGTTTATCCAGATATGACAAATAATTGATCTCAAGTTTGGAGGTTGTGCATTTAACATATTTCACCATCTGCTTCTAAATTCTCATAGTCATGGATAGAATAGAATATGGATTGCTGGAGGCTTGACAAGAGAGCTCATAGGGCTGAACTGCTGTTCGCAATGTAATCACTAGCATGCTAGCAATGCTGGAATATGTAGTAGGTCCTTAGATATATTTACATAGACAGCTCATTGCTACTGCTGCTCATTGCACAGGCAATATAGCAACTATGCATAGCTATCATATTAATATAAATTATTTTAAACCAGTTTTCCAGCTGTTTGGTTTGTTACAAATGCTACTGCATATGTCACTGATACAGGATACTCGGTTATATTAAAAATGGAAAACTATTTTCAGCTGCTCCCTTATTAGCTCAGGTAGGTGCACATGTTTTGATTTGACAGATTTTTTACACCAGATGCCCTTCCTGACACAACCCCAAAGGGATTCATGTCTCCTCCTAAAAACAAACCAGGGTAAGCTTGTGCTTGTGAGGCAAATGTGTAAACCAGTACAATATGTAGCCACTGTGGGTTTTTATTACTTTGCTGGTGTGAAATCATTTGTCTCTCACTCACTCTGTTGTCTTCCTTCCTCTCAAGTATTTTCCTTTACAGCAAACATTATCAAACTTATATGTAATCAGTGTGTCAGGTGGTTGTGCAGAGTAGCAGTTACTCAGGCTGACAATAAAAGCATCATGGAATATTATTGTCATAGAATCCGACAATTTGTTTTTTCTACTACCTGATGAGTTACATTTAATTGATGTTGTATTCATTTATGTTACTCAGCTGATAATTTGACTCACCAACACTGAAGCTCAAAGTTCTTGGACAGTCTTTACCTCACATCAGGTAGATAATTCCATTAAAAATGTTCCAGAAAGCACCAACAGCACAAATGCAGACAGGAAATTCGGTTCACTGACTGTAATTACTGGAGGTGGGGCCTAGCAGACAGTTATTGCTTTAACTGCCTGTGCCGACACACAAAGTGTCCATTCCCTTAACTTTAAAAGTTAACAAAATCCAACACTGTGACTTAATTAAAAAACAAACAAACAAACAACTAACTTTACACTGCTATAAAGGGAGGAATTAACTATAGAGACCAAAACCATTTTTTTGGAGACACATGCATTTTAATACTGTTAAGTCTGGCATTTTAACATGGGAGTCTCGTTGGACTGACTCAGTTTTGGAGCCAGCCTCAAGTGACCATTAGAGGAAGCAATTTTGGCACTTCCATGTTGGCTTAATTTTTTGGACTCACAAATTGCTGCTTACCTCAGATTCAGTAACGCGGAGAAGAGGCTGGAGTAGCTTCCTCTGTTTTGAGTTCTCCGGCTTATCTTTGACTTAAATTTGCAAGTCCGGATTCTTCAGAAGAGCCATTTGCACAGATGAACGTCAACCTTTCCACTTTTAATGAGCTGATTGGACACAAGAACAACAGAATAGAATGTAGTGTATACAGAATTTAGCTTGCCTGCCAAGTCTCTTTTTACTTGTTAGCCAGTGACAGCAGGTTAGCCACCTGAGTGTCTAGAGCTTGAGGCATCTGTGTTTCTTTGGGCTTTGATGAGTTCCTCTCAAGGTTACATAAGGCACAGACTCTTGATGCTCCCAGGGCAGGAAGAAAGAAATGCCCTTTGTGCTTTTGTAACTGCTGCTGAGTGCATGCAAGTGTTACACACACCCACAACAACATATGGCTTGCATACATGGATTAGGGTGTGATGAGACATTTGAGGGTTCCATCTGCAGGCTTGCTTGTTGGATGGCTATGGCAGTGATACAGAACAAATGTAGCCATCGTTTAGCCTTTCCCTACAGATGCATAATCATGCTACGGTTTAGAAAATAATATTAGAAAATTCAACAATATTACAAATGATCTACAATACAAAAAGACCTCAATATTTGCTATATTTAAACACTCCAAAGGAAATATAAAAACCAGGGTCTTCTCTGGTGGTTCACTTTATTCTTCTGTTCCATCTGTTTCATTCGGAGGGTGTAAACACAGCAACGCGGCTACACTGCTACTGGAGTCAGGAGTGAGTCAGTGCCTTGAGATTGCACTTTGCTGGTGTGAAATCACTCGTCTCTCACTCACACTCTCTCTTTGTCTCTTGTCTTCCTTTCTCTCTCGTTCATACACATACGCCCACACATGTTACTGAGCGGGCACACAAAAGAACACACGCACAGTACACGAGCACACTCATGTACTTGTAAACTCCTGGAGCTTGTAAACATTCTCCTCTCTCGCTGCCCTCAGTCTCCAACTTGCTCCTTCCTCCTTACTGCTACTTGTCTCAGCTGACAACCAGTATTTTCTCCATCTCTCTCCACCCTTCTCCTCTCTCCATTTCTTTGGTGCCTCACAGATGCCCACTGTGCTGCCATGCCTAACTGCCTTCTGGTATCAAGTGGGCATGCATCCAACTAGGCAACATGGTACCTACTGGGGATGCTAAGAGGGAAGAGGGTTCATAGCCATTCTCTCCAGTATGTGTGTCTTCTTGTTAAAATGAGGTTGAAACAATTATTTGTCTTTTATGCAACATGTGATTTCATCCTTATCCTCCTTTTGGATTTTATAATGAGCAGCTTCACTGAGATTATGCTGCCCACGCTCATCACAGAAATATGGGTGTCTTGGTGGTGACAGCTACCTGAAACCAGATTCACTTTTTAAGAGGAGTAAGGTATAGTAGAGATGACTTTGTTAGATGTATGTCAAAGACTGCTTTGCAACCCCAGTGTCTCATCTTGTGTATCTTCTGTTTAACAGTATTCTGTCACAGCATCTACTTTAGCAATACACAATAGCCCCAGCAGCTATATCTGCATTACCACAATGTAGTTTATTAACATAGGTGTGTGCGTGTGTCTACAATATGCTCAATATTTCACAACTATAATCAGGCTGATTTACTTAGACTGACAGTTGTTGTTAAGGAAGGAGTGGAGTTTATTACACTCACTGTGAGCATCCTCGTTATCACAGCTGCTCCATGGATTTCAATCAATGACCTTCTGCTCAAAAACCTATCCATAAACACATTAAACATTTAAAGAATCGCTTTTTATTTTGAACCCACATAAGGGCAGTCCTTAGATTGTCTGATTATTCCGGCTATAAATGCGAATGGAGCACAAAGACATACAGCAGTCCCAGCTTCTAGTCAAGGAAACTTTTTGTGATTGTGTTTACCAGCAATACAAAATAATAGGATGAGCCTCATAATGGTTTGTGCAAATTATAATAGAAGTTTAGTCCATTCAAGGTTGTATTTGTATTTTGGCTGTTTTGTTAATCCTTCTCTCCTGCAGGAAAATCAGTACCTTTATACACTAGCAATGTGCCATTTAGATGTGGGTTGTATTATAATGCAACCAAGCATTATAATACAAAAAACTCAGATTTCAATATAACAGTTGTATTAGCAGTTACACTAACAGTCCAGTTTAAACATTCAATATGTTCTCATTGTTCTATTGTGAATAAAATATTGGTGGTTTGAGGTATTTGAGCTGATAAGGTGCAACTTTGCAAACATAAACCATGCTGTCATGTTGTTTTTAGAGAGAAGAGGCTTTCTCCTGGCAACCCTTCCAACCAACCCATACTTATTCAGTCTTTTTTTTTATTGTACTGTCATGAATTTTAACATTTAACAGTCTGAGATGTAGCTCTTGGGTTTTTGTAGTTTCTCTGAGCATTACTCGGTCTGACCTTGGGCTGAATTTGCTGGGACATCCACTTCTGGGAAGTGTCTTGAATGTTTTCCACTTGAATAGTCTTTCACGCTAGAATGATGGACTTCAAATTGTTTGGAAATGGCCTTATAACCCTTCCCAGATTGATGGGCAGCAACAGTTGCTTCTCTGAGATTATTGCTTTCCCTCTTGGCATTATGTTAACCCACACCTGAACCAGCAAACTGCCAAATCTTTTAGAGGTGCTCACACTTACTGATGATCAGTTAATCATGAAGCAGTAAAGGTGTACTTAGTTTTTCACACCCGGCTTCGGCCTAATTGGCTTATTTCTTGTTAAATCAGTGTAATATGTCATGTTTTGTTGTTCATCTGAGGTTGTATTTACCTAATTTTAAGATGTGCTTAGGACCAGATGATTTTTATTGTGTTCTGATATGTAACACCTTAGAATTGAAAGAGGGTGTACTTATATTTTACAGTGACCTCACATATGAGGTTTAAGTAATATAACATGATTGACAATGATCAGAGCAGGAAAATGTAGTTTATTGGACATCAAGGGCAGTTGGCATGAGATCAAATGCTGCAGTGTTATGTGTTTTTGTTTTTCTCTTTTAATGTCTTAAATTGCATTGTAATTTCATCATAATCAACTTCACCAGTCAATAAAGCTGTAAGCATCCTGGGTCCCCTGTGAAAAGATGAACTTATGAAAAGCTGCCAATAACATGAAACCTTTCACATACAAAAAAAAAAAAAAAAACTTTATGAAAACTGTTTTCAAATTCTGAGTTGAATGTTTGTAGCTACACAGTGATTGAGAAAAACACGAGCTCACAATCTGCTTTCTCAGATCATGACACGCGTGTCTGGGAGAGATCTGTCTCCCTCTACATCATCAGCTTTTAATTGGTTACGCCTTTCATTAAAAAAAAAAAAAAAAAGTGTTGCCCCTAAAACTGAAGCATCAAACAATGCATCCCTACTGTGCTTTTTTTCTCATGCCAAGATGAAAAGATGAGACAGGCCTGTATGCATCAACAGCACCTTGTCAGGTAAAGCTCCGAGACTCAAAGGTAATCAGGATGTTTATCCCTTACCTTGATGTAAAACTCCTAAAACAAAAGCAAAGATAACTAAAGAAGAAATGATACCAAATGAAATCACACACACGACTTTTTCCACTGTGGACACATTTAATCTATTTCTTTGTGGGCTTTTCGGGTCTATTTTTGGCTTTCAGTAAATACTCAGAATGATCATTTAGACACCTAAACACTGAACGGATGTCATTCTGTCATCTTTCAGTTACAATTAGATTACAAGTCTGTTATACAAGCTGAAATGAAAACAAAATCAAAGTCTGCTTTGAATTCCCCAATCCAAAGTAGATCTGCCGTTAAATTTTACTGCAAGTCCCTCTTTTAGCATTAATAAGCAGGAAACAACTCTGAATGGTTTAAAACATATCATATGGATGTTTTAAGTGCTTATAAATGTATAGTATTTGTCAACTATTTGTATTTGTTACAAATGTACTTTACTATTGCTACCTTGTCATTCATACTTATAAATGTTTACTTATAAATGATGAGTATGAAGTTATACTTCTACCACCACTTTGTAGAATTCTCCCACCCTAGAAGTGACCACAGTGTGCCCTCCACCAGTCCAGCATAGACCATCGCTGTTACGTTATTGTCTCCACAAAAACACTTCTGTTGTGTTTTTTGTGAGATTTTGTTTTTATCTACTTCCATTGTGTTTTATTCAACTTCCTTTGTGTTTTGTTTTTTCTATTTCTGTAGTGTTTTGTGTGCTTTTGCAGCATTTTTCTATTTGCTGGTGTTTTCTTGAGTTGCAGTGTGTTTCACCTCTCAGGGCCACTATAGGGTTCCCCTTCATTAGAGGTATCTACATGCTGAAGTACCACAACTGACATCTGCACGCATGACTGCATGACAGGGAAGATAAAGAAAAATGGATATGTGCAGCCGGTATCATGTGATGACTGAACTGTCAGACTGCAGCACATGAAAATTGAATTTGCTTCAAACTATGTTGTATTAAGCTGCCTATCAAATTTAATTACTCATTGAGTGAAAGTGCTAGAACACTGTTCCAGATTGTTCCAGCCCACTTTGACCCATGTACATAGGCCCTTGTGCACAAATGACCAACAATAGCGGCTTTGACAAAACAGCATATATAAACATAGTTGTAAACATTCCCAAATCCAGTATTCAGTCATATATGCCTTGAATTAATTTGCTGGAATAATGCATTTTGACCTTACTATTCCACCCATAAAGGCACACTATGATAATGGTTAGAGGTTGAGAAATTCTGGCTGTCATAACCATGTGTTTGCCTTTGGATGTAATAATACCAGTACCAACCATAGACCCAGACAGAGTTTTAATTCATTTGAAAGCCTGATTCTTAGCCTTGTCCACCCTAATTGGAGAAAACAAAAAGCAGTTTTATTTGTTGTTATCTATCGTCCACCTGGTCCTTACTCTGAGTTTCTCTCTGATTTCTCAGACTTTTTGTCTGATTTAGTGCTCAGTTCAGATAAAATTATTATAGTGGGTGATTTTAACATCCATGTAGATGCTGAAAATGACAGCCTCAGCACTGCATTTAATCTGTTAT
>VUQS01060378.1:0-12199 GCA_015108495.1 Heterochromis multidens
CATGGGGCTCACAAAGTGCCTGCCAGTCTGTCACCTCAAAACAGCGCTGTAGTTTCACCAAGGCCTCCTCCAACCACCTTCTAATGCTCCTTGTGGTCACAGGCTCCCTCTTCACAATAGGCATATAGCAGGGAGTGAGGTGAATCAGGTTATGATCTGACCTACCTAGTGGGGGGAGGGGGGAGGAATTCTATGGCATATTCTATGGAAGTGTAGCGTCCAAGGTGAAGAAGAAGTTAGCTATGGAAGCACTGAGTCTGTAACCGGGCTATGGCAGAGTGAACAATGTCACATGCAGCTGTGGGGTTAGCAGAGGTAGGAACATAAACAGCCACCAAGATCACCTGGGCAAATTCCCTGGGCAAATAATACGGCCTGAGTCCAGCAGTGCACAGTTCAGTGTCTGTGCAACAAATCTGCTCTTTCATTGAGATGTGAGCAGGGTTACACCACCGGTTGTTAACAAGAATGGCAAGCCCCCTCCTTTCTGCTAACTGCTCATGGAGCTGTCCCTGTCGGCCCGAACAGTGTGGAAGCCTTCAACAGATGTGTTGTCATCGGGAATATCCTGGTTCAGCCATGATTCAGTGAAGGACATCAGGCTTCACTCCTGATACTCCCTCTGACTCCAGGCTAGCGCTGTTAGCTAGTCCATCTTGTTTGCCAGTGACCTAAAGTTCCTCATTATAACAGATGGGAGACACAGCTTATACCTCCTCCTCTCTTTAAGCCTCCACTGTCTCACCATCTCCCTCTTTCTCCACTTGTGTCTGGTATGTCCGTAGGTCTGGTCGACAAGCTGGCTGGCCTCAGGAGTAACCTGGAGTAACCAAAGTGTGCAGTATGTAGCTGTTGCACCGCGGTCCCATTCCTCAGTAAAAGTAAAAGTTCTGCGGCGATAAGAAGGGTACAACAAAGCAAGGTATACTAACTTTGTGGTAATTAGATTGCACGAAAATACTCTGCACTTTAGTGGAGGATAAACAGGTTAGCTTGCTGTTCTGTGGTGAATTTACAGTAAAGCACTCTGTTGGACTGGTGCACAGTGGCTGTGGTGTTCACGGTTAGCTTTGAATTTAAGCTTAAGAAGAATTAAGAATTGAAGTTTAGATTCATTCACTGAATTCCACCTTTATACCAACTGTATACTGTCTAGTATAAAGACAGTATAAACGGTGTTCTGTCAGTGTAGGGAATGGAGATCAGCCAGTATAGCTGATAGTGAAACACCTGCTTACATCTTGTTGAATTCAGTTGTGTAAATACACAAAGACAGTAAACCTCAGAGCAGCAGCAGCAGCAACACAGGTCAGCTGATCACAGCCTGTACACAAAGAAAATCTACTAAAGGTCTCTGTAGAAATTATTGTGAGTTGTGATTCTCTTCCCCACGCTGAGCCACTACAACCGATCTTAGGGTTCCACATGGCGAATTCCACTTTAACCCCTGACTATACTAATTTTTCTGTTTAGGTGTGGAGGCAAAGTTGGAAAAAAAAGTTTGCATTTCCATGTACTAATATTATTTTATTATTATATTAATATAGCACAACGTTCAGTTAGCTTCACACAAAAAATAGCTGATAGAAATGTCATTCAAAGAGCTACTTTTTACCTTCTTACTTACATTTCAGAGCCTGTACCTTTTTACTTTTACTTTGGTAAAACAGTTGAATCAGTACTTCAACTTTTATCTCAGTATTTTTAACACAAGTATCTGTACTTCTACTTAAGTAAATAATGTACTTTTGCCACCCCTGGAGGAAACATACTATATATACATAAGAAACAAAGAACTGGCAGCTTAGGTCATCCACCAATTGGAAGCATGCTCCAGTGGGCTTGGGCAAGATACTGAACTCCTAATTGCCCACAATGCATCCGTTGGAATGTGAGTGTGTGTGTGGTAGTCAAAAAGCGCCTAAAGACATAGAACAAGATGCTAATATGTGTATGAATGGGTGAATGTGACTTGTAGTAAAAAGTGTTTTGAGTGCTCAGTTAGAGTAGAAAGTGCTTTATAAGTAGCAGTCCATTTTACTATTTACCTTCTTAACCAATTTATATTCTCAGCCTGGGGTGTAATGTAATGTTTTGTCAGATGCCTCTTGTATCTCGCTATTATTCCCAAAATGTCTGTTGATGTTGGTGCTTTGACACACTGGTCTTTGGTAGTTTGAAGATAAAGAGATAGCAGTCCCTCTTTAGACACCTACAAAGTCAGTATTAATATGGCATAAATCACATGTTTTTCCACCAGGAGACGCTGAATCATGTCCTCTTGGGACATTTGTGTTTTGCACTTTGCTTGTTGATACTTTTTTAATTACATAATTTTTATACCTGCCCAGGTATCAGTTGCTGCCACCAAATATTTATTTTTAGATACAGCTGGTAAGGACAAGTGCCAAACCTGGCAACCTATTGTGAAAACCAGACCTGTTATTGGTCACCAAAAAATGGATTCAGTATGACATGGTATAAAACCAACACTTCAATGAGATACACCTTGTTATTTTGGTAATTACAGAAGAGTTGACAGGTATCTTTCTTTTCATTTTGGACAAAACCAAACTATTTACCCTTAGACTCACTGGGCTAACCATGCCTATGGAGCCATGGATCTGAAAGATAAAGCCAATATGGAGGTGCCTTAAACCTGTATTTTTTCCAAGGGTGAGGAGGTTGTGACATCTGGTTTAAAAAAACCAAGATGTTACAATGATTCAAAAACAGGACCTCACAAACCAATAGGAACTGTGTGGGTGTGGATGGATATAAGAATAAGTTAAGGCTGTATCTTTTTTATTGCTGATACTCCTAAAGCATGATATGGATTTCACATCAAAGAATGGAATATGGTAGACAGAATGAGATAAAACCGAAAGATATTAAAAATGTAGCTTACACATACACCATGGAGAGGTGGACATAAAGCTAGACAGAGATATACTTTCAGTGGTTTGTGATTTAATTGAAATAAAAAAAATGTCAAAATAAAAAGAATCTAATTATGAAAAGATAAAAGTGTGTCCTGCTCTGTGAAAATGTCCCATTAGCAGCCTGCTGACTTCCATCTCAGCATACTGATGTCTGACTAATGTTAAAATCAGCAGGAGGGGAAATCTGGAAAAGATTAACAAATTCTTGTGATGCTAATTCATTCTTACCATATAATATCATCTTAGGGTAGTGTAGTGCTGCTGGGATGCACATCTTCAAAACATTTAACGAAATGATTTGCAGATTTTACATGTCTGCTGATTCCTAAGGCCCACTGGTGCCTCAAAACCAGTTGCTTTGGGTAGATGAGGCTTGTAGCCTTGGGTGGCAACTCATCTAGAAGAAGGAACACTCTGATTTCAAACCTGCATACCTGGCCACGGGAATGGCTTTGGGAGTCACCCTGAGGAAACGGAACGGATTCCCTAAAGTGGTCTGCTGTGTTTCCAGTGACATTCCAGCAACTCCAGCTTTGTCTCAAAGTGCCAAACAACATGGGAAGCAGCAGTCTACAGATTATAAGCTACAATGTTCAATCAGCATAGAGTGTAGCACCAGGGGATGCTTCTGACTGCGATAGAGGCCTTTGGCCTGCAGCAAAGCATCTGGCGTGGATAGTATTTCCTCAGACCTCATCAAGCGCTGCAAGAACACACTCCTGCAACCCCTATAAGATGTCCTTTGCCAGTGCTGGAGGGAAGGAATAGTACCACAAGACAACCCTCTACATGAACAAAGGTGACAGAAACGACTGCTACAGTGGCATCTCCCTCCTGAGCATTGTAGGCAAACTCTATGCCCACATTGTGCTCATGTGACTCCAAAAACTTGCTGAACACTTCTACCTCGAGTCCCAGTGTGGCTTCTGACAAGAACGGTCTACGGTGGATATGATCTTCTTCCTTTGTCAGCTGCAGGAGAAATTCAGAGAGCAGCAAAAGCCCCACTGCACTGCCTTCATTGACCTCACTGAGGCATTCAAACTGGTCAGCAGGGATGGGTTGTTTAACATTGTCCTAAAAATTGGATGCTCCCCAAAACACCCTGATCAGATCCTTCCAAAAAGATATGAAGGCAACCATCCAGTATGTATCCAGCAGCATATCCAAACCTTTTGACATTAAAAGTGTCAAGCAAGGATGTGTCCTTGCTCCCACCCTCTTTGGCATCTTCTTCTCCCTAATCCTGAACCATGCTTTTAGGACTGCAACCGAAGTGCAATACCTATGCACTGCATCAGATGGGCGACTTCAATTTTGCAAGACTGAAAGCAAAGACCAAAGTGCAGGAGACCTGCTCTTCGCTGATGATGCTGCTCTCACCTCACACACTGAACAGTAGCTCCAGCAACTCATTGACAGATTCTCCCGAGCCTGCAGACTGGATGGAAGATGGCCAAATCCCAAAGAACTTTCTGCATGGCGAACTAGCCTCTGCAAGAGACCAAAGCTGCATTATAGAGATGTCTGTGAACACGACAAAAAAGCCCTGGACATCACCCTAGAGAGCTGGGAAGAACTAGCAGCTGACCACAGAAGAGAGAAGATCCAGACTACAGTTGAGAAAAAGAGAACGAGACTGAAGGCGTGCACTTGCGGAGAGATCTTTTCAACCAGCCACACCTGTATTCAATGTGGCACAGACTGCCATTCCCGCATCAGCCTTACCAGCCACAGCTGACACTGTTCCAGAGACGCCGACACAACTCAACGTTCCTACTACACGTCTGTGGAAAATTTTGTCAGGCAGACACATGATGACACAGATTTGGCTGAAATGTCATCAAATAGGACTGACAAATATTATTAATTTTTCTTTTTTATCTGCCAACTCTGATTTTAGGAGTTTTACTAATGCATTAAGATGATTTATTTATTTCAAAACAATTTCAAGGTGCTACTGATTATAATTGAAATATAATTGTGATATCTGATATCCAGTGTAAGAGACAAACAAAAATATTGTTTTGTGTACTGGGGTTTTGGTTTAATTTTCCCTAGATCTAATGGGGGCAGTAAAGTTTCCATTATGGTTGAAGATGCAAGATAAAGCAAAAGTAATGCAAAGAGGAACATCTATATTGTACAAATGCTCAAAGGTCATTTAGGTTTAAATGATGTCCATTACCAATTTTTTTAAAACTTGAACTTTCTGCAGTATCTGAGCGAGTCTAGGATTGGTCTCCTGCAAGAAAGTCTGGATGCTACATTGCTATTAATCTCCCAGACCTGCACACTCATACTGTCCAAAACAATCAATCACATAATAAACAATCACTAATTTCTGCGTTAGTGAGCCTTGTAGTCTAAGGAACTCAGGGAAGATCTAAGAATGAGAATTGTAGACTTACACAAGCTGGGAAGATCTCTTGGAGCCATTTTTAAACAACTGCAGATTCCAAGATCATCTGTTCAAACAATTGTATGTAAGTACAAGTTATTTCGATGTGTCACCACTTAACCAATTTCCTCTCATCTGAGGGAGAAAGTTTGGGTCTTCTTCCAGACCTTGGTGAACATGTTGAGGAACAACCCAGGAAACATCAAGGCTCAAGCTTGCCATGAACTGGAAACTGCTAGAACACCAGCATCACTGTCTACAGTGAAGTGAGTTTTACATCATCATGGACTGAGAGGATGCCGACCTGCTCCAAAATCGATACCTTCAAGCTCAACTGAAATTTGCTGGTCAGACGAGACAAAGATTGACCAATTTAGCCACAATTTGGCCATCTCAGTCACATGCATTTTTTTGAAACCCAGATGGCAATAGTGAAAATGCTAATGTCGAGGCTTCAAAACAAGCTTTCATGAACCAAAGGTTGATGTCATTATGCAGCACACAGATACCTAATAGTCCTAAGACTAATAAGATATTAGAATTTCACTCACCAAAACCTCTTGCTCAAACTTCCTAGGCTGTAGGATTCATTACAAATGTTCCATAACGTAGCAATAGCATAAATATTGTAGAGAAGTCCAGTTCACTGACTCCAATTTGCAGAGGTGAGGCCTAGCAGACAATGATTGCTACAGGTGCCTGTGTTGGGAGTCATGCCCCTAATTTTAAACCTCACCAGATGGATAAGTTATAAGAAAATTCACCCCCTTTATAGTTGTTATGAAAGGGGGTAACTATCTGTAGTGAGGAATTCTTAGTGGAAAATATTCCTCTCTTGAGTAGCACTTGTAAAGCATGAACCTTGACTCCTCTTCTAGCTCCCTAATCAGAGCTTGAAGAGGAGTCAGGTATGTAGAGAATGGAATTAATGTGTTTAGATTAGCCGTGAAAGCACATTTAGTGATTCCTTTTCTGTTATAGTCTGACCCTGGTGTTTGTGGACCAGATTCATTTCCTCTGGTGATTGTTTGGCTGCCTAATGCCTGATGGTGGTAAAAAGGATTACAGCATCAGGTCTATAATTTGGGATTATAGTAGGGTGGATCTTGGATAGCAATTGTTTTTTCCCCTTTTTATAGAACTCCCCTGCTGCTGTCTTGCTTAGGCCTGTTTAAGTGTTTTTGCCTGATTGCATTATTTAATGTAGTAACAAAGCAAATGTTTTATATTTTAACCGAGTTGCCCTGTCTTTTGTTTATTTGGCTGTTTTTCTGTTTTTGATTAGTTTTTCTTTTTAGTAGGTAGAAGGCCATCTTGTTTGAAAGCTAGGCACCCTTGGTGAGGCCCCCTTGTTGGGAGGCAAGGCACCACTTTTTTTTGTTGCAGCTCCAGTCTTGTTTTTGATCTAATTTGTTTAATAAATTATTGAAATTAACTTGCCACGCCTCTGCCTTGTCAATAACAAGCCTGTGTGCTTTTGTGATTAATTGGTAATATAATTACGCTTCATTAGGGTAATATTTGCTGGGGTGCATTTCCCCAGGTGGCGTTGTCAGTCTCCTTTCTTCCAGTTCTCTTGTGACTGCACTCCCACCACCACATAGCCATAGAGGTCAAAACTGTTTTTGTACCAGTCTATAATCATGCTTTTTAATGCTGTTAATTTTGCATTTTAACATGGGAGTTTATATGAAATGACTCACCTTTAGAGCTTAAAGGAACTGCTGGTTTAGCACTTCCATGATAGCGTCATTTTTCAGCCCTAGAAGTTGCTGCTTGGTTTGCATCTATTTTTTCCTTCCCATAGATTCTGCCTTTCAGCGTCACCTGTAATGTTATTGCAGTTTTAAGTAATGAAACTAATAACCTTCACAGTAATAATATGAAGGTTGTGGGTGCAGTTTGGATTCTGTGTGGGGTCAAACATGTAATCCTTCATGCTTGTGCTTTCATAGCATGTGTTCCAATCCAGCACCTAAAGCAAAGTTTACTTCATGCTAAGTCTTTTTAACTTTAACTTAGAATAATGATGAGTTAATCAAGCACAAGACTGCCATTGAGTGATGTACTCAGTCCATCAGTGTTTCTAAACTCTGAGGTAACAGGAAAACCTAACTACAAGTTTAATGTGGCCATTTGCAGCAGGTACTACTATGCAATAATATGCCCTGGAGCGGGTGTGGTGAAGCCTGACAAGCAGTTACTGTAGCGTTTTAACAAGGCGAGGCTTCAGGTCGGGGCCAGAGTGGGTTTGCAGGGACACCAATTCACTCAGCTGTGCAAATCAATAGAGAATAGATAATAATAGAACAAATGAAAGGGACTTCCCACTGTGGCCATGGCTGCATCTGGATAGTGAATATCTTGAGGGGAGCATGATACTGATGCTTTAGGAAATAGACTTAGCCCTGATATGCTATTCCAGTTAATAGTCTAATCCAGTCTTTTGGTTGCTCTCACCGGGTTATAGCCGTAACCCTGCCACAGCCTATTCATAGAGATAATAAACGAGCATGGTGATGGGCTGTATATCCCTCCTCAGCCTGATAAGACGCCGGCAGGGAAATGAAATTCTGCTTTTGCTGAAACATTATGATTTATGGATTGGGAACACAGCCCCGGTGGCCTACACTCTGTCCACGAGAAAACCCTATCTGCGTGTGCGTGTATGTTTATGTGCAAGTGTTGTATGCATGTGTGTCTGTGCTAACAGAATGTAGCGTGTCTACTATGTGTATGTGTCTGAGGGTGAGTGTAATATAAAGCACTTAGTTAATTTAATCCAGCCCTGCATTACACTATCTGTGTGTTATTATAATTCCCCACTTGCACAGAATCACAATAATAAATCCAGTTTAGTTTAGTCAGTTCAATAAACATACATATTAAATGGAAGGTGGGATGACTAAACAGCAACTGTACCACTGCCGCTGTAATAATCACAATAATAAACATATTAATAGTAATATAAACCAAAGGTATGAAATACAGATTTTAATAAAGGGTTGCGGTTACCAAATTTTTTCAAAAACACTTTGGCTTCACATTTATTAGACTTATTAAAGCAGTTGGCCTATACGTAAGACCTAACTCTTCAGTAAACCTAACTTTTCTGAAAATCAGATATCCTAAATATAATGCTTCTGTTGATCATTGCAAAGGTCCTGGTCTCACAAAAAGGGGACTCAAAAAAGTGAAACTGGGCTTCACACACAGTGTGTTTCCATGTCAGAATCCATCAGAATCATCTTATTCCATTCTTAATCATTTATCCAGCAAGGGTCACTGGGGGAAGGACTTTGTTTTATAGTACAGTTCAAGACAGACACATGCGCTAGTTAGTTCTGAAATACAAAGAAGGGTAAGGGGGAAGAAAAGAAAAAAAAGGAGACCACAGAGAGACAGGACCAAGCACACACAATGGGAGAGAGAAGACTAAATTTAATGACATGCGGTAATAGTGTATAAAACACATGGGGAGTGAAAAGATGGCAGTAGAGAAGAAATGCTCATGGAAAGTCCACCAGCAGCCTGAGCCTATGGCAGCATAACTAAGGTAAGGTTCAGGGCAACCTGATCTAGCTCTAACAATACTTTTTATCAAAAAGGAAAGTTTTAAGTCTAATCTTAAAAGTAGAGAAAGTGTCTGTCTCCTAATCCAAACTGGGAGATGGTTTCACAGGAGAGGTGCCTAATTTTGGTGAGCCCCTGTCAGTCTCAGTTTCCTGTTCCTAATTGACAGGAGTGGCAACTGATGTGGTCTTCTGCTGCTATAGCCCATCTGCTTCAAGGTTCCATATGTTGTGCATTCAGAGATGCTCTTCTGCATACCTTGGTTGTAACAAGTGGCTATTTGAGTTACTGTTGTCTTCATATCAGCTCAAAGCAGTCTGGGCTTTCTCCTCTGACCTCTTTCATATAAAGTGTCTTTAACTCCGGTATAAACAGTTAGTGAATGACTGATAAGTTGCAGTCATCATTAATCATGTTGTGTAAGGATTCATTTTGTACTCTACACTAATCTTTCACAAGTGGGGTAAAATCTGTCATAAATGTGTTCAAAATTCATAATGATGTAGAAGAAAAAAAGAAGAATCTATTTTCAGCTGCTCCCTTGTCACAAGGGGTCACCACAGCAGGTAGCTCTGCATGGCAGAGTTTTACACTAGTTTTACCTTTTGCTTCCAAGTAAATGTATAAACCATTATAGTATGAAACCACACAATGTGTGTGGTATGGTAAGTATCAAAAATAGAAATATGAAATAGGTTACTTCAAGGTAACACTTGCATGCGCCAAACATATATATGAGGTTGCAATCATTTCATTAGGACTGTGTTTCATTATATCATCACTCTATCTGTTTACAAAACATCCAAACACATTTTAAAATGACTTAATCTATGCAGAAAATATTATATTATATTATATTATATTATATTATATTATATTATATCATATTATATTACCTTTTTTTCAGTCTGCTGTCTATAACCAAGAGTGGCCTTAAAATAGCATTACCAAATACACTTGTGATTGTTTTTTTAAACACATTTTCAGCTCTTCATATCCTACGGATGTGATATGTGCATGTGTGCATTTGTGTGTCTGCCAGAGAAAAAGTATGTGTAAAATGTTGTAGGAGGCCAGCACTACTCAATTGACCTCAGGGTCAAACCACTTGACCTCTGACCTCCCTGAGGCTCGCCCTTTCACATGCATCCACCCAAAGAGAAAGAAAGAGAGCAAATGAGAGGTCTGCAGGATGGATGCTTGTCCCTCATTCATTTTTTTATTCATTAAATAATCACTTTTATTTGTGTTACAAATTGCACAGTGTCAAAAACTGTGTTTACAAAATAGCACATGCTTAATACCTGATACTGACTGGAAAATGGAGACGTGGTCTGTAAATAGTGGCCATAAGTTAAATATCTGGCATCTTGATGCTAGTTGAAGTTTCATTCTGTGCTCTAATTAGCTTAGATTTCTCAGGCAATCTTTCCTTAACATTTCCATCCATCCATCCATCCAACCATCTTTTTCTGCTTAACCTATATATATGTAGTCCTGATCCCCAAGGATCCCCAGAAGGGACTGGTCCCATCCAACTACCGGCCAATAACCTGCATCAGCACAACATGGAAGCTCCTGTGAGGCATCATAGTGGCTAAGATGAACAGGCACATGGCTCAATACATGAGCGGAGCCCAGAAAGTAATTTGCAGAAACGCCAGAGGAGCAAAACACCAGCTACTGGTAGATAGAGCAGTTACTCAAGAGAGACTGTGACACCAGACTGGCCAACCTGTGCACCACCTGGACTGACTACAAGAAAGCCTATGACTCAGTGCCTCAGACATGGATCCTGGAATGCCTAAAACTCTATAAGATCAACAGGATCCTAAGAGCCTTCCTTCATCAGGAATTCAATGTGAATGTGGCGAACAACACTAGAGGCCAACTTCAAGCCAATTGCAC
Organism: Heterochromis multidens; assembly: GCA_015108495.1. NCBI lineage: Eukaryota > Metazoa > Chordata > Actinopteri > Cichliformes > Cichlidae > Heterochromis > Heterochromis multidens. The sequence continues at coordinate 10,825 of VUQS01060378.1, forward strand.
AAGTCACCATCATGTGCAGCATTTACCAAGGAGATGCTCTGTCTCCACCGCTGTTCTGCATAGGCCTAAACCCCCTCACCCAGATCATTAACAAAACTGGCTACGGATACAGACTATAGAATGGAGCAAATATTAGCTACCTCCTCTACATGGATAACATCAATGTGTATGCCAGGAGTGAACAAGACATCGATTCACTGATCCACACCACTAGAATCTACAGCAACAACATCAGAATGTCATTTGGACTGGAGAAGTGTAGTTGGATGGTAACAAAGAGAGGGAAGGTAGCCAGAACAGAGGGGATTGTACTACCAGAAGGCAACATTGCAGAGGATAGCGATAAGAATCTTGGAATCCCACAGGCAAATGGGAACCATGAAGAGGCCACTAGCAAAGCTGCAACCACCAAATACCTGCAGAGAGTAAGACAAGTCCTGAGGAGTCATGAATGGGAAGAACAATATCCGGGCAATCAACACCTATACGGTCATCAGATAACCTGCTGGAATAATAAGCTGGCCAAAGGAGGAGATACACTATATTGCCAAAAGTATTTGCACGTTTGCCTTTGCACACATATGAACTTGAGTGACATCATATGAAACCCTGTGAGTTAAGAACGGGATGTTTGCCCACCCTTTCCCGCTATAACAGCTTCAACTCTTCTGGGAAGGCTTGCTGCAAGGTTTAGGAGTGTTTATGGGAATTTTTTACCATTCTTCCAGAAGTGCATTTGTGAGGTCAGACACTGATGTTGGATGAGAAGGCCTGGCTCACCGTTTCCAATCTAATTCATCCCAAAGGTGTTCTCTCAGATTGAGGTCAGGACTCTGTGCAGGCCAGTCAAGTTCTTCCTACCCAAACTCACTCATCCATGTCTTTATGGATCTTACTTTGTGCACTGGTGCACAGTCATGTTGGAACAGGAAGGGGCCATCCCCAAACTGTTCCCACAAAGATGGGAGCATGAAATTGTCCAAAATGTCTTGGTATGCTGAAGCATTAAGAGTTCCTTTCACTGGAACTAAGGGGTTGAGCCCAACTCCTGAAAAACAACCCCACACCATAATCCCCCCTCCACCAAACTTTACACTTGGCACAATGCAGTCAGACAAGTACTGTTCTCCTGGCAACTGCCAAACCCAGACTCGTCTATCGAATTGCCAGACAGAGAAGCGTGATTTGTCACACCAGAGAACACGTCTCCACTGCTCTAGAGTCCAGTGGTGGCGTGCTTTACACCACTGCATCAACACTTTGCATTGTGCTTGGTGATATAAGGCTTGGATGCAGCTGCTTGGCCATGGAAACCCATTCCATGAAGCTCTCTATGCACTGTTCTTCAGCTAATCTGAGGGTCACATGAAGTTTG
>VUQS01060387.1:0-12500 GCA_015108495.1 Heterochromis multidens
TAGAAAGATAGAGCATATTTCTCCCATATTGGCTTCTCTTCATTTGCTCCCTGTTAAATCTAGAATTGAATTTAAAATCCTTCTCCTTACATACAAGGTCTTGAATAATCAGGCCCCATCTTATCTTAAAGACCTCATAGTACCATATCACCCCAATAGAGCACTTCGCTCTCAGACTGCTGGCTTACTTGTGGTTACTTGTCTTTTGTCCTGTCTTCCTCCCCTCAACCCCAACCAGTCTCTCAGATGGCTGCCCCTCCCTGAGCCTGGTTCTGCCGGAGGTTTCTTCCTGTTAAAAGGGAGTTTTTCCTTCCCACTGTCACCAAGTGCTTGCTCATAGGGGATCATCTGATTGTTGGGGTTTTCTCTTCTCTCTGTATTATTGTAGGGTTTTTACCTTACAATATAAAGCACCTTGAGGTGACTGTTGTTGTGATTTGGCGCTATATAAACAAAACTGATTTTAATTTAATTTAATTTAATTGAAAATATGTAATTAAACTTCTTTGCACTGACAGAAAGGGGAGTTTGACTGGTCCGGCCCACAGATCAGAGTGGGCTGCATGTAAAATGAGATGAACTGCAGCAGTTTAGTTACCTAAGTCACTTGGTAGCTAAACAAAGTTCACATGGAAAGTCTTTTTCCTGTTTGGTGGCTTCAGCACAAATTTTGTACTGTGAGAAAGAATTCTGAAAATGTAAAATCCAGTGGCCAATTTAAATAAAGACGGGAGAAAACAAAGTAGGACATGTCTTAAAACTTATTTAATTTAATATTGATGTAAGCATCAGATCACAGAAGTATCACAGCTGCTGCCAAAATAAGAGCTGTGAACCTGGCCCAGCTCCACGTGAACATGCAGCTACACTGAACCTGAACTGAAGCAACCAACATGGACACCTGCCACCACCCAACAAGGTTTTAAGGTGATAAAGACTTCTTAAGGCCAGTTAGTCAGGAAATGGAGCTGAAAGCTTGTTCAGACTTTGATCACCCCTCCAAGGAGCAACCAGGCGGGCCGGGCCGACGTCACTGTGTTTGAAGAGGTGAATCGTGCTGAAACTCTCCCCACAGCTCAGTGATGACAAGAGGATTTCCCACAGCTGGCAAGACTCCATGGTTAATCTGATGATTGCATCTAACTGGAGGGATCTGGATGGAGATGCAGTGAGAGGAGAGCTGGCTGATGCTGCTCACTCGGTTTAAATCAGAATCAGGATAATCTGTTTGATCCTCTGATACTGTCACACCATTGCTGCCTAAAATACAACAGATCAACAAAAGGCTCTTCAGTCTTGAGCCAAAAACCAGGGCCCAGAGGCATGCTGGGAGGTCACAGGTTTGTAAAAGCAATGACCACTTTATTGATAAAGGTCCAGGTCAAAAGGAAGAACTATAGTCCCAGAAAGCTTTGCTGTAAGAGCGATCCAATCAGAGAGCTGCAGAATCTCTTTCGGTGGCACTACCAGAGGCAGAGCTGGAGGGGTGGCATCGCATCCTTTACCCTTGGTCCTCTACAGTCTGAGAGTACCAGGTACAAAGAAAATGATCACAAACAAAACCAACACAAAAACACAAATGTAGAGACCATCATGCAATCATACCAGTTACAGCTCGCATCAAAATGACGTTCTGACCCAGTTCACTAAGACTCAGATCACTGATTTGGACATCTGACACTAAAACATTAGACATATGACAGAAAATAAGGAAAAGATACAGTCACTGCAGTCCCAGAGGGTGATTTTTTAACTTGTGCAAACACGTTATTGTCATGTGTGAACATTAATCCAGTCATGTTGAACTGCAGCCAGATCGTTGTGCTGGATCTCTGAATCATTGCTGAGACTTTTCTGCTGTGGAGCTCTGATTTAACCTGCTGGCAGGACGAGCCACTGACTGGCTGATCTGATTAGAGCACGCTTATTTCTCTGCTCAAGGCCGCTGATGCTCGGCTCTGGCTCTGGCTTCTGGTGTTGGGTGGAATAATTAAGGCCAAATCAAGTCTGGTTAATGTTGGGTCACGAGTGAATTATTTAAATCAAACGTTCCAGGACAGGTGACACCAGACTGTTAAGGCACAGGTTCAGAAACTAATAAACTGGGAGCTGTTTTAAAGAAAGCAGCACTTTTAGAAATTGAGTAGCATCTGTTAATTATGGCAGAGAACCAGAACTTAAGAGATTTTTTAATCAGTGCAATAAATATACAGCTTTAGCTATGCTAATAAGTGATGATATGACAGGTAAGAAGGCCAAATCTCTCATCAACTCCATTTGGTGGTGATTACCAGTTTAAATGGTTTAACTGGATCACTACCAGCAGCTTTAGGCCTATTAGTGCCTGTTATCAGTGCAGATAACTGCTGCAGTGTACTTCATGAGGATGGAGGTCACAGAAAAAGAGACTATTACAGGGAAGTAACTGGTTGGGATTAAGGCCATTTAGATTTTTGTGTTCTTCATCATTAAATATGGACTAAGCTACTTTCAGCTGCTCCCTTATTCATGAGGGGTCACCACAGTGATTTTTACACCTGATGTCCTTCCTGATGCAGCCTCTGAGGGATTTGTGTCCCCTCCCAGGATCAAACTGAGGATAGTACATCTGTTTGGTGAATGTGTAAACCACTACGCCATGGAGCCTGTGGGCCACATAAATGTGGATTTTGACCTGCTTTGGTAGTTATGTGCCCAGTAAATGACCGTTATCAGTGTTATCATTCCCACAGACCTGTGCAAGGTGGAAGCTGCTCACCTGCACCTACTACAGAACAAAAGGCGAGTTATTACCCATTTTTATCATCAAGTTCAGGTGAGTCTTGAAATGTCAATAAATGAATGTAAAATTCACTTATAAAACATGCAACACGGTCTGAAAGGAAACCAAAACCATGAACTCTTCCTAAAAAGTAAACTGAGCCTACATAGAATTTCTGAGGAAATGAGCCTTGTTTGAAGGTGAACTCACTTCTTGCAGATTTACAGAAAACTGGCTGAGTTGCATTTATCACCTGAGGGTGGCTGTAGCTCAGAGAAGGTCATCTACTAATTGGAAGGTTGGTAGTTCGATCCCTGGCTGCTCCAGTCTGCATGCCAAATATCTTTGGGCAAGATACTAACCCCAAGTTGCTCTGATGCATCCATCGGCGTGTGAATGTTAGAAAGCACTTAAGCATAGAAAAAAGTGCTTGTATGAATGGGTGAATGAGGCATGTTGTATAAAGTGCTTTTCCAGGAGAGTAGAAAAGCGCTGTATAAGAATCAGTCCATTTACTTGTTTTGCCTGAAATGAGCAAACTTCACTACAAAAGCAGAGTATTCCATACTTTTTCCTCAGTAGCAGGGCAGTTACTGATGAAGAACAGACGTGGTGCTCGTGACATTTTTTTGTGGTGCAATAATTCAAACTGGAGAGCTTCTTCTTCTTCTTCTTCTTTAATTGCCTCCTCCTTTTTGGCGTGGATATTTGTCTTGTTAGTTCTTTATTTTAATCACTTTTGTGTAAATTAACTTTCAGGAAGAGCCTGCAGATGCACTCAGATAAGCAGCGGGAAACGTCCTCTGTGGGCATCATGTTGGGCAACCTCTCTTTCTGAACCTGGTCAGCAAGGTGAGCATGATACATAACCATTCTGCTTCCAGGGCCAGCCTGGCCTCCTCAGCTGAACTCTGCAGGGCCGCTGTCCTGGATCGGCCTCAGGCAGCACAGTCCTGCAAAGAGCGGTGTGATCTCATTAGGGAGTTATTTTCAGTGCTTCTTTGATTCTTCCTCCAGGACCTAAGAGGGTTACAGAGTCCTGAGGTTCACTCTGTGCCTGCAGAGTCACGGCAGCCTGGATGTGGGCCACCTCGAGCCTCCTGCAGCTGCAGCCTGATCGTCTTCTGTGTAGTTTCCTGTCCTGAAGAGGGTCAAAGGGAAGGACCGCAGACCCCCTTTAACAAGCAGTGCATTAGTCTTCGGTCTCCTTGGGGTGCCACCATGGGGAACCACGGCTCGAGCCTGGATGACATCCTGGCCGAGGATATGCACCACTGGTACAACAAGTTCATGAAGGAGTCTCCGTCGGGCCTCATCACGCTGTTCGAGCTGAAGGCCATGCTGAACCTGAAGGGCATGAGCGAGGACGCCAACCGCTACGTGGAGCAGGTCTTCTTCACCTTCGACATGGATGGGGTGCGTTCCACAGCAACACGCTCAAGCACACAGGTCTAGTTTTGGAAGTTTAGTACTGATTTCACTTGTCCAGAGAATCTTACAGCAAATGTCAGCAGTAAAAATAAGAAGGATTCTCAGCAGAGGGGTCAGGACCCTCCAAAGGGTCACCAGATGAAGGTGAGGGGGCTTTCAGAGGAAGTTCTGCACAGTTTGAAAAAATAATTTATTCTTTTTGTAAGTATAAAAACATCAGGTTTTCCTGTCTTTTCTTCGGCTGGATGATTTCTGGGACACGAGTGCTGGAGGTGGAAAAGTCAAAGTAAAGCTGGTTTTATGGTACCGATAACTATTTTTTATACTTTGCTGGTTTCAGAGCTGATTTTCCTGTTCTGCACCTCAGTGGCTTTGTGGATGTGATCAAAATGTGTTATTGTGACTAATTCAGAAAAACACACAATAATAAACTGAATTAGCCAATCATAATTATTACCTGTTATGTCCAAGCGTGGGATTTAGTTAAGCGGCATTAATAACAAATTTCAAACCACTGTTACTAAAATGTTTGAGGCTATTAACAATAAGTTAACAAATAACTGAATAAATAAACAATACAAGTTAAAAAAATAAATAAAACAGGGTTAAATGTTAGAAGAAAAAAATCCCAGATTAAAGTCTTAAATTAAAAGAGAAAAAGAATCAACTTTAGGTAGTCTTTGAAATGAAAATGGTAAATTTATGAGAAAAAACTTTGTTGTGTGAGTCTCAGGGAAACACATGGCTTCATTTAACCCTGCTGTCCTTCATCTGTTATCTTGTAGTTCCTGATCTGTGAAAGCTCTGAAGTTTCTGAATGAACCCAATCAATAATCAATAATATGCTGATTACGAGGGTTTCTTTATTGATAAATCTGACTGTGAAGCATAATTTGATGAGGTCATCCAGGCTCTGCAGGAGCTGCATGTGAGAGATGGATGTAACCATGGCAACTGTCAATTTTTGTCAGTTTTGAAGCCTCAACATGAGCTTTTTGGCTGCAGCCATGTTGGTTTTTTGTTTCCAGAAGTGACCACATGTGGATCAGAGGGTGGAGTTATCAGCTAATGCTAGCTAGTGTGGTTAGCAAGCTCTATGAGAGCATCACACAGACACAGATACCTGCTAATCTGTGCTCAGTAACATCCAAATAAAATCCTCGAATTTCACCAAAACTGGAGCTCAGACTTCTTCTTGGTCTGTTAGTACAATGAACCTCACAGCAGTCATATGATTGGTCAGATAATTGCAGACAGCTAGCAGCTACAGCCGCCTGTGTCACCATCCACCTGTCAAAAAGGCCACGCCCCTAATAATGCAAACGTTAAGCCTTAATACAATTTAAACAGCTGTTATGAAGGAAATTATCCACAGAGCAAAACAGTTTCTGTATCAGGCTGTAAACATGTTTATTTCTGCCGTAAAGTTTTAACATGAGAGTCTATGGGGACTGACTCACTGCTGCCTCTGCTGGACACCAGAGGAACTGCAGGTTTAGTTTCAGTCTGGAGGTTGATGCTCATCAGTACGTTCATCATAAAAATCATACACGAAAATATTTTGTAACTAATTCATCGGGATAGAAAACATGTCCTCTGCAAATTAAGACGTCAGCAGATGATCCAACATAAAGACACATGAATAAAAATTATACTGTGAGAAAACATCATCATCATCAGATTTAAAGCTTTAAACTTCTTTAGCACGGCTCCACCTGCTGAAACTTAAAGCCTGCAGACTTTAAACACCTTCTTGTAAAAGTGATGGCTCGACTGTGAAGCAGGACTTCCTCTACTTCCATTGTTTCATTGGCTCTCTAATCAGCTTACAACGCTGGCATGCAGAGCTGTTATCCCTGCCATGTATGTGTGTGTGTGTGGTGATAAAGCTCAGCGAGGATGTTCTGACTGCTCAGGATGTGGACCTTAACAGGTGAAGGACAGCAGGAGATCTCCAGTTACATGAGTAAATGATGTCTCTGGAAATGACTCAGCAGGTGGATTCAGGCTCAGAGCTCGGAGGGAAATTTAATTTGATATGACAGGAAATCAATAAAATCCACCTCACTGTGTTTAAATGCTACAACCTACAGAAACAAGCTGTGCAAAATATAAAGAGCAGAAACCATTTTAACAAAAAACAGTCCAGAAATAACTTATGAAATGCTGACTTTGAGACTTTTGATGCCAGTAACACATTTCAATAAAGTTGGGATAGCAGCAACAAAAAAGTGGAACAGAAAAGTTGGTGGAAGATCTGCCAGGTCAACTAGTGAGATGATTGGGTTTCAAATGATCCTCCCAGAGAGGCTTCAAAGGTAAAGATGTGGAGGGTTTCAGCTCTCTATGTGGACACCTTTAAGAGGCAGCTGTGACTCAGGAGGAAGAGCAGGTTTTCTACTAATCAGATGGTTAGTGGTTCGATCCTTAGATGTTGATCCCCTGGACATCCTAAGTCCAACCTGCATGTCGAAGGGCAAGATGCAGAACCCCGAGTTGCCCCGTAGGAGTCGCCTCAAGGTGCTTTATATTGTAAATTAAAGACCCTACAATAATACAGAGAAAACCCCAACAATCAGACGACCCCCTATGAGCAAGCACTTGGCAACAGTGGGAAGGAAAAACTCCTAGAAGAATGTAAGTTTAAAAGTGCTTAAGCATTGAAGAAAGCACTTTGAGTTCTCAAACTGACTAGAAAACTGATGTATAAGTACCAGTCCATTTACCATTTACAAATAAGAAGAACAATCAGTGATTCCATCATCCGCAGTTCATAATCAGTCTCAGAGAACAGGAAGCAGCTGCAGAGCTGCAGATGTTGGTGGTGTTCAGGCCGTCAGACCTTCTGATTCTGAGGTGGAACTCACTGCACAGGGCCAGGAACACGGCTGAGAACCATCAGCAGTGAACACATCGCTGCACTCCACCAAACAAAGAACAAACAGAGAAGATCCATAAAAACCTTCTCTGAGCACAAGCTCATTTAAGGTGGACTGAGGCTGTGGTCTGACCAATCAGAAGCTGAGATTCTGGGGGCATTAGTGGACATGTCAGGACATCTGTGAATGTCCAGCTCCATTAATGCTGAATTTGTTAGTATCGTGTTTAAGTTTTAAGATTTGACAGTTTTAAAGTTTTAATCAACTTTCATGGAAACAAGTCATAAAAAACTAATTATTAAATAAAATTACAATGACAGTCATGTTCTTAATGTATTGAATTATTCAACATTAACATCAGATCCGGTTTTATTTAACGAACACAGCTGACTGGAGTGTTTACGTCTTTACTTTGCAGCTCTGTAGCAGCCAAACGAGCTTTGTCTAAGAACTCTGAGTAACTCTGACTCTGGGTAACCGACGCTCTCTGTCTGTTATGTTTGCTCTGAGTTTTAGTTTTGTGAAGCTGTGGAAGCTTCCACATTAAAACTGAGGTCTTTATCTTACGTGATGTCCCTGAACGTCCCCCTCAGTGATCCCTTCAGCAGACGTATGTGGTTTTAACTCCCTGCTTTGTGTCCGCAGGATGGTTACATCAACTTTGTGGAGTACATCGCAGCCATCAGCCTGATGCTGAAAGGAGAAATCAACCAGAAACTAAAGTGGTACTTTAAACTGTTCGACCAGGACGGCAACGGAAAGATCGACAAGGAAGAGCTGGAGACCATCTTCTCGGTAATGAACTCACCATCAACACAAAGACAGAAGGTTCATCTTCTTCTGTCTTTGCTGCATTTGAGCTTTTTAATGCTGCCTTCTCAGCAGATTTATCTTAAGACATTTTAATCCCACTGAGACCGGCCCGGTTGGATAAAGGTTTAAATGGTGTCTTTTAAGGTCAGCCCAGTAATTACATTCTCTTTCAATCCCAAGCTTACCTTTATGTATTTAAAAGAACTCTTTGAAAACTGGTTTAAAGAAATCATGCATTAGACATCTGGAATATTTCCAGCGTTACAGAAAAGTTGGTTTGAAATCAAGAGTTTCACACCACCGACATGGAGCCTGAATCAGCAGCACGGAGAGCTGTTAACACGGCAGAGCTCATGATTAAATGTTTGAAAGAATGAAACCAGACATTTTAATTTTGTTAAGTAGAAATTTAAAAAGTGAAACTTTATCGTGAAGTGGAAGAACAGAGGAGTTTAGATGTGAAACTCAAACTGATCAGACCCATGGGGGGTTTGTGCAGCAACTCATTAAAACCTTCAGTTCCATCTGAAATTAAGCACCCTCTCATGGTCGTGTAAACTCTGCATATCAATGCGACTCAAACTCTGGATTTTTGGAACAAAAAAATGTGTTCCGAGTTCCTCTCATGGTCCTCTCCAGATCCTCTCCAGGTCCTCTCCTGGTTCTCCCATGGTCCTCTCATGGTCATGGTCTCAAATGACACCCAATTACACGACATTATGCTGAATCACTGACTGACTCATCTTCATTATTCAGAAACACATGAACATACTGAGCTTTGAAATCTTACATTAGGTTATTTGTCCTCGGTGTCTCCACCTACAGGCCATCCAAGACATCACACGGAACAAAGACCTCGATCCCGAGGAAATCGTTGCGCTAATATTTGAGAGGATTGATGTGAAAGGAGAAGGTAAGGAGGACAACTGAGCCCAGTCAGACAGTAAACCTTGTGTAGCCCATGTCCGGCCCAAACATCACACTTTTATCCAGCCTGACCTGACGAGAATCTGGGCCACAGGTAATTCCACTGTCCATGGTTGGTCGCCAGATCCAGCCTACACCCAAAAATACTACCAACTAAATAATCGTTGGGCAGCTGCGAGTCTTTTCGACATTTTGGTCTACGCTATGTTTAAGAGGTATTTTGTTCATGTAATTACGAATTCTGACCTCTGACCCTGCAGGCGAACTGACCCTGGAAGAGTTCATCGAGGGAGCCAAAGACCACGAAGATATCATGGACATGCTGAAAACCCTGATGGACCTGACGCCAGTCTTAGTCATCATCATTGAGAGCCGGACAGGAAACAGCCAATGAGAGAAATGCAGTGCAGCGAGCTGTGATTGGCCTTTTGGACAGCTTAACAATCAAACATTATACAATGGAAGCTGGGCTGGGAAGATCACGGTGGACTGAGTCTGTGAGCTGCATCTGCCAATCATCTCCTGCTATAGGCACCCCCACTCAGAGCGCCTGATTCCAACTCAAGGACCAGGAGTTTGGTGGTGCCACGTTTTTGCCACCAGGTCATTTTTTTTGTATGTGTGATATGTATGGAACCAACACCACATCAGCGGAAACAAGGTCTTCATATTTCTTTGCCAGAGAGAACATCATTTCATTCAACATTTTGCCAATTTTAGACGTAAATTATTTAGACTAAATGTTTTGGTCTGTGTGTTTAGCTGAAGTATCATAATGACACCAGACTCAGGCAGAAGAATCAGGATCAGTTTAGATGATACCTAATGCTCAGCTTTAACAACAATAATAATAATAATAACTAGCAGTAATAATAATTACATTCCTACGTGTTGTCAGAAAAAATCTGAAAAGTTTTTCAACATCTCAAACCTGAAGATGCTTTTTTATCCAGAAATAATCATCTTTGATCTAACAGAAAAGCAGCAAAGCTTCACTTTCTGCAAACCAACAGTCCATCGATTTTCTATCAATACACCACAATAATAATCATTACAATACTTTGCAGTACTTTCAGACACAGTTAAATGATCTGAACTGTGGTTATCCCTCGATGTCTGAGAATACTATTTGTATGCTAATAGTTTTGGTAATACTGAGACAGTGATTTGGAGAAAGATTCTCTGCAGCGTGCCGCTGATCCTCTTAATGCTGCCAAAGGATTCTAATTCTTCCTCCTGATTCACATCCACACAGGTTTATGTCTTTGAAGACTAAACTAAAGGTTTCAAACACGTCCTGCAGTAGTGATGTCTTTCACACACAGTCTGTGGGGTCAGTAAAGACACTTTCCATTTCGATCAGTGAAGCGGTGCATTCAGGGACCAAAGCTGCTCCATCAGCTCCTCTGGCACCAGGCCAGTCCAGGGAGCCACTCGGGTTAGACCGGGCCAAACTAGGGCAGCCCAGGGGAGGAAGAGCAATCATTTCACTAACAGTGGTGGAGTGCTTGACCTTCTTTTTATGCCACTGTCTCTCAGTGAACCAAGCAAACACATCAAAGCCTCAAAACATTATGAATGGAGAAGTGAGCACCAGCACATTTATTCACAGGGATACATTTAGTGACAGAGACCAAAACAACTCAATTAAATGATGCTTTTTGAATGGGAGCCAATTAGAGATGGCATTTAGTGGCCATCGTTGAAACTGCACGTTAAACTATTTTCTACATTGACTTCAGCATCAAGCAGGGCCTAAAGATCCAACATGGCTTCTACCCACTGACCACTCATTTAAACTTCTTCAAAAATAAAAGGTTCAGTAGTTTAATACTTCATGAAAATATCCTGCTGTCTTCAAGTAAGTTTGTTGGAAAACTTTTTGCTATGTAGTAGACCAGCACACATTTCCACCATTTTAGGGTGGTGCACAGTTCACAACACGTCCACTGATTTTGTCACCGTTTGTATATGAAAACAAGCTTTTTTTTGTTGCAGCAGAAAAAAAACCCTTTTCGGGTGGATGAACTGGAACAGAAACTATTCTGTGTTGGTGGAAAGGGTATCTGAGAGTGAGTGGAGTCCAAACAGGAAGACACCAGCACATCATAAAAAACAAATAAAATCAGGCAGATCTGCAATCTGTACAATGGTCCAGGGGTATGAGTCCCACTTCAGGTATGTGAGGTCCTAGAATCAAATCCCGGACGAGCCCCCAAACATGTCACAGCTTCTGAATCCATGGCTCAAAGTTAACCTAACATATGAGGTGCCACCATGCTGCTGCTGCTTTTAATAATGAAAATAAAGTTACTTACAAAGGAAAAACAAAAGAGGAAGAAGACTGTGAACCAACCACACAATAGGCCATCTGTTTCCTCTCTAAACTCACGGAACCAAAACTGAAAACAGGCCTGCCGGTAACTCCCAGCCCAACTCAACTAATTAATAAACAGAACTGCAAAAGCAACAAAAGGTAACGCCAGTGCTGATGGAGGTGAGGGAGGAAGAGAGACCGGCTAAGACGCCAACCGCCAACCTCCATACTCCGCCTTCTCTGGCTCTATATGTGTGTGCTGAGCCTTCTGCAACCAATCAGCACTAAGAATAAATCAGAGAGGAGAGAGCAGGTTAGTGAGGACAATAACAGGATGATGGATGGGTCAGCGCACTGAGGGCGCAGGTAACAGCGACCTCACAGAGTGCTAGCCTAAATTAGGAGTATGGGGTCAGCAGAGACACTTTTAGACTAAGTTTGTATTCACTCACTTCTGTAAAAGAGATGAGAAATTGGCAAAATTTAACTCAACACTGAAATAACTTCAGAAGAAATGGAAACAGTGTTATGTTAGCGCTGTATCCAGCAGATAACGTTGGAAAAAAAACAGAGTGGGGCGGAGGTGGTGATATCTGTTATCTACCAGCTATCGAGTTTATCGACCATCGCTTCACTAAAACTACATTTTTGCCAAATTTTGTTGGTGTAATCATCCGTTCAACGGCAGAAATCAGGACGTTTTTTTACCGTCAGCCATAAAAGGCTGGTGGGGTATTGTTGTCACCCCGCCGGGTGGGCGGCGTGGACACCCAACTTTGTGAACACAATAATTCGAGAACGGGGCGACCTAGGATTTTCAAATTGATACCATAGGGGCATCTACTAGGAGTCTGAGGGGTAGCGCTGGTGCTATTTATAATCTGCTTTTTCCGGTGTGCCCTCTAGTGGACTCTCTCAGTAACACATATGATACAAGTTTATAGAACAAGCACACCTTCAGCCTTTAGCCTGGCTTTGTGAGACCGGTCGGTAGACTGAATGGATGTGTTGAGTGTTTTAAATGTTTTAATTTTTATATGATGACGTGTGTGACCAGGTCAGGAGTGTTTGAGGATGTCAGAACAGCGAACTCTCAGTAATAACAGTCGTTCAGGTTAGCATCAAGCTAACGATGGTTATTGTGCAACAGAGATTTTTACAGTGAAAACTCATGTTTTGTGCTGCCTTATCAATAAAGTTTTTAAACAAACTGTGTGCTTTTCATCCAGCCTCATTAAAGAATGTATCAGGAACACGAACGCTGTGTTTTTCTTTTTTATTACTCAGAACCTTTCATCAATATTCTGATGACAAAATGTCAAAAATAATAAAGTTTTGTATTTTGATCCAGTCTGCTGGAAGAACATCGTGG
>VUQS01060392.1:0-19205 GCA_015108495.1 Heterochromis multidens
CCCCCCCCAGCAAAAAAAAAAAAAAGAAAAAAAAAAAAAATTCAAAAGGAAAAAAAAAAAAAAAAAAAAAGACAGACAGAATATCCTGAATTCCACCCTGCAGAGAACTGCTTTTGTATGTGAGAACACAGGCACCCTTTTTCTCTCTCTCTCTCTCTCTCTCACAGAAACACACAAACACACACTAGCTTTAGTTAGCTCAGTCAACAGGCTGGCATGCAGAGCAGATCAGATCCGATTCAGTGTGGCTCATAACAGTTGCAAACGGATGAGCTATAACACAGACGTGAACGTGGCCGACACACACACACACCCCTCGTGTTCAAACGAGCCCAGTATGCTTGCCCTCTATCACTGTCACATGAAGGGCTAGCATAACACCATCAGCGGCTGTAATGAACTAACAAGATGATGCCCAGATGGCCTTGCCACAAGTAGGACAGAAGTGGACGTTGTTTCTAGACGAACAAGCTGAAGAGGACTGTTGAGCGAGAGGAGTGTCAGAAGTCATTAGGGAGGAGAAAGAGCATAATCTGTTTCTTCTTATGGCCTCTGTGGTTTCTGTCAATGCTCAGCCCATCCCTCTTTAAGAGCAGGGGAGTTAAGCGAGCATGGGTGTATGCGGTCGTGATTGAACGTCATCCACGGTATCACTGACAGCAAGAGAAGGCCCAGACCGTTGCTCTGTGGGCCTCCACTTATTCATTCTTGAGCTCAGGGACTGAGCTCTTCCAGCTGGAGGGCTGCAAAGAAGAAGAGAAGAGAAGAGAAGAGAAGAGAAGAGAAGAGAAGAGAAGAGAAGAGAAGAGAAGAGAAGAGAAGAGAAGAGAAGAGAAGAGAAGAGAAGAGAAGAGAAGAGAAGAGAAGAGAAGAGAAGAGAAGAGAAGAGAAGAGAAGAGAAGAGAAGAGAAGAGAAGAGAAGAGAAGAGAAGAGAAGAGAAGAGAAGAGAAGAGGAGAAGAATGTGGAAAAAAGTTCTAATCCATAGTTGCAGGTGTGTTACATTTTTGTTGCCCCAGCAAAGGTTCACAACAGAGTTGATGACAAAGGGTCGGGCCCCATGCAGCCTATTGTGGCCTCGAGAACAATATGGAGTGCTGTGAATAGCTAATCCCTCTGGACCGCTGACAGGTTGGGCCTTTAAGCAACCTGGGGACTCATTTCTCCACTGGGCTGGGCCACTGTCTGACAGGGATGGGAAAATCCGGGCTACTTACTGAGCCCTCGCCCTGAGCAGATAGTGGGAGCCATTGTAAAGGAAAATATTATCTCCATTGTCAGGCTGTGGCCATCTTTGTAATATCAGAAGATGAACTCAGGGAGAATATGCCACCGGAGGGGAATTGTAATGGCAATGGAACCAGCTCAGACTGTGTGAAAGCTATTCAGCCAAGTGAAGAGGTTTTTAGTGTGAAACCTTGTTTCAAAACAGTTTTTCTGACCTGGCATTAATGCCAGTGATGCAAATGAATAAGATTTTTTAAAGATGCTTTTGCTGGTATTTAGTTTCATTTATATTCTACTTAATAATTTATATATATATTTATATTTAAATTTGTATTTATATTTTCGATATTATTTTATGAAATTGCTTAACACAAAAATAGTATTTTACAAACATTTTGCATGTGGGATTCATTTTTTTTAATATACACCTATTATTAGGCACACCTCTGGTGAAACTAAGAGACAATGGGAGCAAATGTGCAGTCAGTGTGAATGTAAAGCAAGCACAGTGGAAAAAACTTGGTGGTGTAAGTCTCTTTGTGAGAGAGAAAGGAAGGTGAGGACAAGATAATAAGCCCGGGGGGCACCGCCCAGTCCTTGTAAACAACACCAGGACTGCTTCACATGCCCCGAGAGCAAACACAAATATCTGTTTCTTCTGGGCTCCTGTTTGCAGGAACACTGGAACCAGGACGCCACCCAAGAAGCTCAGCAGCTCTCCCAGTCAACAGGCAGTAGTGCAGGGCTGATATTCCTGTCCTGTCACCCAGTCAGGGAGACAATGGTGAACAAGGCCAAGAAAGGGCCGTGAGGCTTGTGTGGATGTTGTTTTGTCAGTCTGCCTCACCCCTCCTTGTTTGTGCATCTTCTCTGCCGCCTTCTACTACTCTTTTATTATTTGCTTGCGTTGACCTTCCCTGTCAGAGTGTCCACCTCGTCTTGCCACAAAGAGCCTAAGTTCTCTCCTGAGAGGAGTCTACCAACCCTGCGCTGTAACCCAATCATCTGACAGAAGAGTGTGTCATCTCCACAGAGTAACAGGAAGTCTTGTGCACCAGACAGATCGCCTCGCTGCGTCTGCCTCTATCTCCAGTTCACACTTACACACCAGAGAAAACAAATACACCCCCCCCCAAGTTAGAGATTTACATTTTTATGGTTGTGTGCTTGCAAAGAAAATACCAATGATATTTTATATTTTTCTTTCAGTTAAAAAGGGAAAAATGGACAGAGAAATGCACTGAAATATGTGAAATAAATCTGTGATGAAGCTTATTCTTTTATATGAAAGAGCTCCATTATTACTAAAAATATCTTTTTAAAACATAACAGTAAGCCACTCTGCTGCACAGTGTGACATGCTTCTCAATGATGAGGAACCTGGGCACTTTAGTAAAGTGTGTCAGTCTCATGTAGACCATCCTGTTGCAGGAAACATTCACCGGTGCACCAAATGACTAACAAAGTCAGTGCATACTCCTGAATAACATTTGCTAAAACCTACAATGAATGGCCCAGCCATACTGTATATACAGTTTATAGAGCCTACAAAATTACATATAGAGACACACAAACATCCTTCACAAAGATAAACACTTCCTTCTACTGCTCACTCCAGCAAAACCCCCACTCTGGATTTATTGCAAGTGTCGATAAACTTATGATTCCTGAGATCATGTGCACATTCATGGAGATGTTCAGTATAGGCATACTATCAAAACTAATGAGAATACAGCTGGTTATCTTAAGAACTAATGACCAGTAACACTAAATACTGCAATTTTTAGAAAAAAAATCACCTCAACTTTCATTTTTTTTTAGGATGACAACTGTAGGTTGCAGAATTTTCATACCTGGAAAGAATTTCTTTTCAAAACAATGCTTGGACACAGGACAGGAACTAATGTCCCCATGGAGAAGCATGTACATTAGGCATGATTTAAACAGTGGGGGATTAGCATATCCCTTTTCTCATTAGCAGTATCGACTTACTCGATGCTGAACAACAAACATGCTGAAAGTGGTTATAAAAAGCTCAAAGCATGTAGGCTGGATTCCTGCAGTCTGCAAGGCCTAAAGTTAGTGTTTTTGGGGCAGCTACAAAGGCACCCTCACTGAACCCCCCAATGTTGGCTTTGGACCTATAGTTCCTTCCTGTTCATGGAAATTCTTCTACAAATAATAATAATAATTTAAAAAAAAAGTTTCAGCTGTACAAAAAAAAAAGCTGGATTGTGCTGAGCTTTGATGGATGATGAAGCAATTTTATATCAAAACAATGTGTTCAGCCTGAATTAATTTAAAACTGAATTAAAAATTAGATGGAAAAAATATAAGGGCAAAGGAGAAATACATATTTCAGTGTGGAATGCATACAAGAAGCAAGAGAGGAAATTTGCTGCTATTTTCATTCAAATAACTGTTTTTGTTGTTAAAAAAGAAAAATTTTGATAAATAAACAAAGTTTGGTGATCATGTGCACATGAGGAAAAATATCACTGAAAATAAATTTAATGTTAGTCTAAATGCTATGCACAATTTAAGGAGCGCAGTCAGAGTTTCAGTCTGTTGTTACCATGTTGACTTGCGTGAAGATGTGCTGACCTCTGCTGGACATAAATATTCAGGATTGTTAAAAAACAAAAAGCAAGCCTGTGATCTAAAGTAGACTCATGTCAGTCCATAGCTTATCTTAAATCTATGGATTTTTAACCCTTTATCAGGTGAGAAACCATATATAGTAACCTGGTTTGCAATACAGCAATGAAAAATTGTGGGGAAAAAGTTACAAAAGTAAAAAAAATAAATAAATAAATAAAAAGTCTTGTGATACCCTCCAAGAACACTCTGGGGTTGAAAGTGTTTCAGTGAGTACTCTATAAAGGGTTAAAGTGACACTTTATTACATTAGCGATGGTTGAAATTCAGGTAGTTTTTTAGTGACTTCTGCACACTTGGATTTAGTCTTACAAATACAATCTCCCTGTTGTCCTTTTTAAAAATTTAACAGCTTTTTCTTCTTCTTCTTTTGTTTTTTTACAGCAGATATTCTGGCTCTATTACAACAGATAAAGCACAGATGCTGCTTATAGTATTGACAGTGACTTTTTAAAGCCCAAGTGTCTCACTGTGCCCGCATGAACAGAAACTGAAGCAGCTAATTCCAGTCACTGGTAATGTTATGACTGACAGGTCTAGTTTAATATCAGTCCTGAAGATGCAAACTGGGGTGGCAACCCTTCATTGTCCTTGTACCTAAAAATGATGATGACTTAGCGCTGTACATGTAGAGTTGTAAAAATAAATCAACAATAAAAGAAACTGTATTTTTTCCCAGAAACTGTGGCTTTTTCTCCACAAGAGTCATGCATACTCCAGTCTACAAAGTTATGGAGATTGAATATATCTAAAATATAAATTTAAATATTTTTTCTCTCATAAATGTGATTAAATTAAACTTCTGAAAGTGTTACTACCATGGTTTCCTTGAAGTGTTTTGTTCACATTCCTCACCACTAGATGCCACTCATGTAACATTTACAAAATGCATGATTTGAAATGCAGCTTGCATCTCATTAGCAGTGGTGTCTTCATTTATTCCAGCCAGTGTTGCCATAAACTGAGACCAATTGTTTGGTTTGTGAAAAACAAAAAGCTTCAGTCCCAGGAAACGAATCAGCTCACTACATGTGGACCAGTCCCAAACATAATCATTTTGTTGACGTGCCACGCTTTGATTAATGGCACCTCATTTGCAGTGCAGTCAAGTTGTACATCAGACATTTATAAGATGCTCTCCCTTGGTGCCACATTTTAAGTAGATGGTACGAGAACAGAGGCGGAATGAGTGTGAGAAGGCAGCTCATTAGCTGTCCGGGTCCAAGAGAGTGGCCAGTTTCTCCCAGGAGAGCAGTTCAGAGTTCTGGGAAACTCACCAACGCAGCAACAGCTGCAACTCTGCATGAACCTGATGAAAACTCATCCTCTCCTCTCTCTTTCTCTTTCATTTAAACCGTTTTGTCAGTCTGTCCCACCAGACTGCCTGGGCTTGGATCTCAGCCCATCTGTACTCACATCATTTTGGGGGGTTTAACTGGATAAAAGGACTCCCAGATCAAGAGATCACGGTTATCCATTCTCTCTCTGCCAACTAAATGTAGAGTTGTATGAGCATGTGTTTGTGCAAGAGGGATGTGCAATGTATATTGGGGTGCAGAAGGAATTCTACTAGTGACCTTTAGTTACTTGCTGAACTTTTGACCACTGCTTTGTAAAGTTTTTCTCATATGAATATGACATTTTTTGTCGTGTAGTGTTCAAGATTTCCAGACTCCTGCTGCCAGAACTGAGAAGTCATGTGGTGTGGCTCAAAGCAGCTGATTTGAGGGTTTAGAAGAATTCCTTTAACCTCAAGACCACCACAAATTTTGCATTTTGTTTTGGTGGTGCCTCTTATTTTGACCTTTTGTGAGATTTTGTTACATTTAGAGATCATTGCGGTGCCTATATGTGTGTGATGGGTATAGTATTTTTGCCCCAGCTTACAGCAGCATTTTTGGTTTCAGTACATCTGTCAAGAATGTGTCCACACTCAATAGATAATTGATAATTAAACAGTTTTCATGTCTTCCTAAAACACTTGTTGGTTGCACAGATATCCCACATTTGTAATTTGCTTTTCATCATGTGTGAATGATGCAACTTAAGCTCCTGCAGATGTACCAGCTCATCCACCAGTTCTCCTGGAGCTACCTACCCTGCACTTTAAGTCAAAATACAATCTATGCTTTGGTGTTAATGCATGAATACATGCACATGGCTAAATGGTGAATTTGGGTTTGTTTGGAAACAATAAAGGCAGACAGACTCTCATATTGTCTCAAATGCAAAGATTTTAAAACACAAACATAATAAATAGATCTACAATACAGTGGATTTATTGTAGTTACTGTCATACTGTCAGGACAAAGTAGAAAAGGAGAAAGTCTATTTTAAGTTGTGAGGTGTTTTTTTTTTTTTTTAGAATTCACTCAAAGTGCAGAATGAAAGAATCAGACTGCGACTGGATATCATGCACAGGCCAAGCTGCCAAAACTGTTTAATGTATCAAAAATGTGTTCAGCCATATAACAGTTTAATGATACTGTGCACAGATTGATAGGATAACACTTATTAAAGAAGTTTGCTAAATCCAAATTCAGCCTTTTTTAAAAATCAAGCATAAATGAAGATAAGATGTTACACTCAGTGTAAATGTGACATAATACTGATTTCAGCAAACATGCACACAACAAAACATTACTGTTCTGAATCCAAAGTCATTGTATAGGCCATTGTTTAGAGGTCAAAGTGATGTAGCTTTTTTTTTTTTTTTTTGAAGATGTCTTTTTGTAGTCTTCAGGTTCTAGTTGAAGAGCTTGAGCTGGTGCATGACGACATGTTGCCTAAGCTGTTGCTCCACAAAGTCTTATCGTGGATGAGATGTCTTCCTCTGATCTTCCTGTCATCATAAATGGCCAGGTCTGTTTGAGAAAAATACAGATTCATTAGTACAAATTAATTAATTAATTAATTAATTAATTAATAATTTTAAAAAATGAACATCCAAAACAAATGCTCAGAATTACAACAGGGTTAATGAAGACATTTTTCATTTAAGAAAAATACTGCATTCTGTCATGTCAACAAAGATGACATTAGGGTCCATGTTGAAAGTCAGAAAGAAAGGACAGTTTCGTAGTTTTATATTTGTTGATGCAATGCGTTGCAAAAGTTTGGCATTCATACCAGACTGACTGGGTGTGCAAATCTGCTCTCGAATCGATCATCCTGCAGAAGCTGTCTAAGGTGGGAAATGTAGCTAGAAGCGAGACGAAGCGTGTCCAGTTTGGAAAGTTTGGTGTCCGCTGGAACCCAGGGCAGGCTGGTTTTCAGTCTGGAGAAAGCTTTGCTCAGCACTCTCATCCTTGCCCTTTCCCTGGCGTTAGCCGCGTTCCTCTGCGATTGCCGCGTTTCTCTCTGGTGCGCTTTGGAAAGTCTGCGCTCCTGCTTGATCCTCCCCTCCACACCTTCATCTTCCAACTCCTCCTCCGAATACCGGCTGGGATTATAGCAGGTGACCTTCCGCGCAGTGTTCTCCAAAGGAGTGGTAGTCCTGTGGCATGTCTCGTCGTCCTCGGCATCACTTGCAGCAGAGCCAGTGGACATGACTGCTCCACCTGTGCCTGGGGAAACAGACAGAAGTGGCACTTTGGACGCGACGCTGACTGAAAATCTTCCAGTTAACAAGAGTGAAGTAAATGACGAGAGGCCGCAAGTCTGCACCAACCCTTTTAAATTCCCATTTGGTAACCCTGTAACTTATTTTTCCCAGAAGCCCTAAAATGTGAACACTTGACAACACTACAGTACCATCTGCATGAGCTAAAGACAGCTCTTTCTGAAGAGACATGGCTTAGCTACCCCTCTAATTTAAGTGTCATGGACTTGGCATCTGTACAGTTTTTTTTTTCTGAACATTTCTCCTCCCCCTTTTTCTCCAGGCGACCATGACCTCAGTGAGACCACAACTCCATCTCTTTGTATAAACTGTTAAAGACATGAGTTGCTCATTTGCAATGTAATAAATAAGTTAAGCTCTGTAAATTCATTGCTGTCAATAGTAGTGAAAGATGTAATGAAGTTCCCCCAAGGCCGTTTGTGGATTAATTTTACCAAATTTTTTGGGCAAATCCCTCAAATTTTCTGAATTTATTGGAGGGCACAAATTCCCTGATCGAGGTCCAATCCATCGCATCAATTACAAATATATATATTCAATAAACAATCCTCCAGTTTGTGGTCCCACAGATGTGTTTTAGAAATGTCTTGAGGACCTTATCAAAAGTGTTTAATCCTTTGCTGCGTTCACAGAGGGATTGGGTTTCTGCAGATGGAGGAGCTCTTCACACGCAGCCTGTGTGTACCAGCCCCAGCTGTTATTGGTTCCCATGACATCTGGAGCGTTGGCATGACATGGGTGTGGCAGAGGCAAGAAGGCACCATCTTCATTCTCATAGTATCACAAATATTTTTACCGTGCGTCTTGGCCATATTTACATTTCCTTTGTGTCTTGGAAAAAAAAGGGAGAGAGTGAGATTGTTCCAGGCCTTAAAAGAAGTGTTTCTGTTTGGATACCATGGGAAGTTTTAAAGAAAGATTTACATTTGCACTACACTCAGACAGAATAGCAGTTGAGTTTTGGAACCAGCACAATTAAAAAATGCAGGGAAAGCTTTGGAAGAAACTTTAATGGGTACAATTTCTCTTAAGCTTTTTGATTCATACTTTCTTTGCTCTCTCAAGATATTCCCAGAAAATCCCAGATCCCTGTTTGCTATTACACCACGTAATATGTGTGAAATTTCAATTTTATTTTTATGACAATAGCCAGACTCTGCCAAGGATTACTTAACTGCAGCTGAGATGCATGCTTGTTTTTGGTAGACAGCCACACAGGGGCCACGAGAGAAAAAAAAGGGAAATTACTGTACGGCACTGGGCTCAACGCCTTACTGTACGCCGACAGTTCCCAGAATGGTGTGAAACTTATTCCAGCATGTTGGCCAAATATTCAGTTGTGATATTTTTGTTTGTTACCTGTTTGCAGTGATGTTCCAAAAGTGAAGTGTTTTGTGATTTCCTGCTGCTCAAATTTTCCTCTTTCATAGGCCAAGAATGTTCCTTAACCCAAGGACACATTCCTCTGCTTCCCACAATCCTGCTTTTCCAAGCAATTTTAACAAAAGCAGAGATCAGCTGGTGCTTTGAGGGATCCCTCTTCCTAGCACACCCTTGAATGTGTCATAACTCTGAAATATTAGATTCCACTCGTGCTCGTAAGACAGTCAGAGCTTCAGGCATGCTGCCAACTCATCCTCTGTCACTGCATCTGTCAGCAAGGTGAGTGACACTCTTGAAGGTGCGAGCTATAGGATTCTGCTGTCTGATTTACTCCTCTTTTTACAGTGTCTTTTTTCTCTCTTTTTTAAAAAATATTGGCTGTATGACACATATTTCAAGTTGCTGGTTCATTCACTGTCACCAAGAAACAGGTTGAGATAAAACACTGCTCGTTTGTCATTCTGTGCATGTAGTGCTTCAAAAAAAAAAAACAAGAATAGAAAACATTGTCCAAAACACGAGTGCAATTGATGGTTACATGGTTATTGTGTTTGTCCTAGGAATAATTAAATTCAGGGCCAGCAATAATAAATAACACTTAAAACTTGACTCAAAGGGAGAGCAAGCATCTGTCTATCAGCAAAGACTTTCAGGGGTCTTGACCTCTATCAGGGCCCTGAGCTGGAAAAGCAGAGGGACAGGTGCAGGCTCATGATGTCACAAGCCTTTCTCATTTTCCCTCCCAACCACTTACGATTCCCATGATTGCCTTTGAAGCAGCTTGCAGCACATTAAGCTGCTGGGTGAAACAAGCAAAAAGTGCACAAATCAGAGACTATAACCACCAATCTCTGTAACCCTTGTGATATATTTATTTATTTATTTATTTTGTGCCATTCATTAAGTTGTGTCCATCAGTCTGCTGGAATTTTATGACAAAATGTATACTGTAAGCTATTGATGAAGTAATTATGTTTATTCATCATTCATCACTTTACAAGAGCATAATAATGACACAAAAGCCAAAGAATGATCGAGCAACAGAGATTAAAGGCACACATTTCAGATGGAGGATACATGCATGCAAGCATATTATTATTGTATCTACAAATTGTATGTCTAAGATCTCAGTCTGATGAAAATCTAGGTTTGAATTAGGTTTAATGATGGGGTCAGACAAACGGGAGTGTAAAGTGTAAAGTAAAGTAAAGTAAAAGTGCATGAACTGGACATCAAGCCACATTACAAAAGCAGCAACTGCCTGCGTGATAGAAATATGTCCGTATTGCTTTCGCACTACGAAATCATTTATCGCCAGCTCACTGGTGTAACTTAAAAGTAGCCTACAGGACAAGAAATGTTACTTTTTCATCCGACAATGAAGGATTTTACAATAATACCATTAATATCATTTTTCTAACTATTTAATGCTTCAGTCTATTATTTCAGGAACCACATAATAGTTAGAACAAGTCAATTAATAACAATTAAATTAACTGTTACTACTGGTACAGCATGTAAATAGTACATTCAGCTGATAAATCTTAATATGACTGATTACATTTATACCTATTTAATAACTTTTTATACCATATACATCTAGTCTTTTATAATGTAGCGACAATTCACTTTGCAGAATTATTTGGTCGTTGCTATGTTTGCTTTATCGTCTTCATTTTCGTCTGGACTCGATGGCCTTCATCAGTGGGACCCACCGAGATGTAGTCTGTCTACTTGGTTTAGCCTGACCTAAGGCAGGCCACATGCTGCCTCTGACATTCACGGGGCCGTCATATTCATCAGCCTCAGAGGTGATCTCCATTTTCTGGATGATGAGCTTCACAAGGCAGTGCTGCTTCTCCAGCAGGCATGACATCTCTTTCATTCTGCAGAAAAACAAAAAACAAAAACAAAGCAATCAATTCATGTCACTTAGTGACAGATTTCATTCACCCTTAGCTAGATTTATAATGAGACTGCTGGAAGCTCAGACTCTTGAGTGACTTGATCTGCTTACTATAGAAAGAGATACAGAGTGGGATCTGTAGGGGTCGCTCATGCATCAAAAACTACTTTTGCACTGCTTAATTCCCACTTTAGCTTTCAGCATGCACAGTCTAGATCATTGTATCTGTAATACAAATTTGAAAGAACTTTCTTTCCATTATCTCAATAATAAGCTTGCACACGTTTATGATTTTAGGAATGACAAAACTGACTCTCATGTGCATGCTTTACCTGGCCTTCTGCTTTTTGAGCTCATTCTCAATCAAAGTGCAAGCCTTTGATTTGGCTTGCAGATGATTCCAGACTTCATTCGTTTCCTCTTCACCGTAGAAAAATTTCTTCAGAAAGTGCTGCAACCAAAAATATGCAGGTTTAATAAAGGAGGAATACTTAATTGACATAAGTTATAGAAATAAATCCTCATGTTGTTTTCGGCAAACACTGAACTTACCCTGGAGCACCTGTGATTGGGATAGATGGTAATGGAGTTTTTGTCAACTCGTTTCATAAACCAGTAAGGGAGCTTATCTTCCAGAGCGGTGTGGAGGTCAATCTGGGGTCAGAAAGGCTGGTATTTAGTCAGAGGTGCAAGTTTGGGGGAGGAATATTTCATTGATAAGCTCGTTACGTGTAATTGTTCTATGTATTTTGTTAAAATGCCTCAAAGAACAAAACACCACAGCATCAAACAAGAACAAGCTGGATAAAAGATCTAGTGTGTCTTTTATAAAAATGCTCTGGGCACTGACAAGCTGGTTTAATACGAACCTGCATAGCGATCCGTTTCAGGGCAGCATTTCTTTGAACTTCAGCAATATCTCCAACTGCTAAACCAATCTACAGCACAACCAAATACAAATAAGAACCCTTCATGAACTTTGGTCAGAACCTCTGAAAAGATGACTAGAATGAAAATGTCAAAGCAGTGAAACAGATTTCTTTAATATAGTATACATACAAAGACAATCAGGGTGTGCTTACCATCAGGTTCACGAGAAGTATTGGCATGAGCAGAACAAAGACCACAAAAATGAAGTATGTCAGGATACCAAAAGGTAGTTGATGATTCAGATACTCATCCAGGAAGTTGTTCTGGTAGTTCAGTTCTCCGACCATCATCACAAAGGTTTGTATTACGGAGAGCGGCACAGTGTTAAACTCCCTCTAATGATACAAAAAGAACAGCAATGTGTGATTGTATGATCGTAACAATCAATCTAACAGTCTGTTGTAAAACATCTTGGTCTAATATAGACATCCAGATGGCCTATGTTTAAAATGATTTCTTTACCTCATCTCGGGACACTAAGCAATGGTTCTCCACCAGAAAAAGATCCCACAAGTCTTTTGTGCAGGCCTTAATTTTGATGTGAAGTTTTAAAGTTAAGTGACTTTAGCAGCCATGTGAATAAAATATGCACTGCTGTCAGAACACAGCATTCTGGTAACTTGGATGCTTTTCCTTTCTTAGATGAGTGTGATGTCACAAATGGGAGTACAACAAAGGCTGAGGGAAACGTTCTTACTGAAATGTTGACCTGATGTTAGGGAAAAAGTCAGGAGCTCACCAAAGCCATCATCTGGAGATTATGGATATACACGCAAAACTTTGTCCCCATCAGTAAAGTAAATTTTGAAGTACTTCAGTTGATAAGTGAGACCTTGAATCAGCAGACGATGGCAGAAGAAAAATCAAAGGATCACCTCTTCCAAATTGCTGAAATTCAAATGGATTTCATGGTAATCCATCTTAAAGTTGCCTAAATATTTTTATATAATAAATGTTTTGAACCCATTAGAAGCCAACAGAGCACTATACAGTACATACTATTATAATTTGTACAGGTCAAACTGCCATGAAATTTTGCTTTATTCATGGTATCTAAAGGATGATGGCGTTGATGACCATAAGACTTTTCTTCTAAAGTCAAGTTTAAATACTCCTAAGATTATTTTCAAAATAAATGGAAGTCTTTTGATGGTCTTTCATCCTGCAAAAAGTGTTCAAAGAGCCTTTAGAAATGTATGGTTAAATGCATCACTGCATTCTTCTCCTACCTGATTGAGCATCAGTGCATGGAACGCCAAACTGAATGCTAACATCAGGTAGAAGAACAGCAATACAATACGGACCAGCGTCTTCATAATCTCCCCAAACATCACAACATAGATGCCGACACCCTCAAACCTGGGAAAAACAGGAGATTAAACAGGTTAGTAACCTCAACTCTATGAGAAAGACAATGCACTGAAATGGAGAATTTAAGTCAGCGTGAAAAGTACCTCTGGAGATAAAGGAGAAATCCAACCCAGGAATTTAAAACTGCTATGGCCCCCGCTTGCCAGTGTAAAGAACCCTCTGCATTGAGCATGAGGGGGACGACAAACAGTATAGAAAAGATGGCTGAAATCCAGTCACTCTGGTTGGAATAGTCCATGAAGTATTTCCAGCGCTTTTAAGTAACAAGAAAAATAAAATCAGGTAAAAGTACATTGCGTTATTTAAAAAAAAAACTTAATGTAGAACAACATGTTAACTGCATATTACTAAACCTATGACGTGTGTTGGAGGTGTGTGGAGGTGACATTCTGACTTTTGCTATTCAGTGGGGCTGTAAATCTAAATCAGAGGACATTCATCCATCACATCTGATTGCCTGCGTGTCCACACAGACCCGGTGCAGTGCAGATTTATGGGCACATGTTTTATGTGAGGTAATGACACTTGCATAAGAGGATAGTACCTGCTGTGATATCTGCACCACTTCTTTTCCTATTGAGTAGATGTTCATGACCAAGACCATCACCATGCAGAAGGACAAGAACACTTGTTGCTGTGAAACAAATGTTGAGACATACTTTAAATGGCGAGACTGCATCATTAGCACACATTTGTAATGATACACTTTTCTAGTAATTTAGCCGATTTGTTTTCAATCATAATTTCCTCATAATGCTGTCACGCAAAAATTCACCATGCTTGTCACTCATCACCACTGCCATTAGTACCTCTGTGAAAGATACGGGAACCATGATGATATTATGGTCGCCTGTGTCCGTAGTGTTCACGGAGGGTCTCAGAACCACTATGAGGTGAGTTAAGGGCAGCAGCCCCAACAGATACAGAAACATGTTGAGCACATGAGCTATGCTCCCATAAGCAACCCTGTGGACAAAGTAGAAGACACTGTGGGCCAACATTCAAAGTAAAATGTTCACTGGCACTGGAGCAGAGTGAATCATTCTGATTTCATTGAGGTCAGTAGTCCCACATGAAAATGAAAAGAAAAAAAGTTACTCTCAAGGGTTAAGTGCCTCTGAATACACACCACTTCATTGCCAGATACTTTTTGCAGACAGGATGGTTGAGGAGCTCGATGCGGTTGTACTGCACCATGGCCTGCAGGAGGTGTAACAGAAAAATAATCCACGGTCAGTAGCACATTTTCCACAAGCAGTGGTCCTCACCGCAGAACCAAAGGGGCTGAGCTCGAAATAGTCCAGCTCCACCTCTCTGTTGTTAGAGTTAGGGATAGGGTGGGGGAGTGACCGGACCCAGAGGTGGAGATGGACCATGCCAGTTGCTCTGCAGTGAGAAGCTTGTTCAAGTATTTAGGATCAGCCTGACTGTTCTTATTAGATTTGACAGTATGACAGTATGTTATTAATTGCTACTAGCATAATGGAAGATGACATCAGCAGGCGGCAAAAGAAATGGTATTATTTTTTTTTAAACATTTAGTGAAAGATGCTTGTGTTTTGTAATATACCAAATAATGCAATGCCATTATGAAAAGAAGTGGTGGCTGCTGTGTGGAGGACTAGAGGAAAGATTACACAATGTATCTTTGCCTCAGTGATTTGGCACAGGCTGTTATTAAGTCTCTGTAGACTTGGCCACTCACCAAATTTGTGAACATTTGCATGCTGATTAAACCCCATTTGAACTACCCTCTGCTGGCAGTTTAGGTAGTACAACGAGCTGAAATTAATGCCGATGTAACAATGAAACAATACATCCAACCTTCATGAAGGTTGTAATTTTCAGTTTCCTGCTGAAAATGTTTTGCAGAGGTGAACCGTTTGGCCATTTTGGAGGCTGCAGTTAGTCTTTCTCTTTAACTGTATTGCAACATACTCAAAAGCTTTTAGTCCACCATATTTATATCAATAAGGGTGGGCTGAATATGTGTAATGGTGAAACCATGTAAACAACACATGGAGGTTGCAGCAAGAATAGGGGAGAAGCCTGACCTCACCGCTTATTACCATTTGTTGTGCTCAAAGAGGCCAGAAAAAAAGACTGAGCCATAGGCTGCACCAAACAGTGGGCTTTGCTCTAAATTTAAATCAAAGCACCCTTGCCATATATATATATATTTTTTTATGTTTGCCAACAACCAAAGCGACAAGTTTGGTTCCTGATGATTGCTAAGGACAGAGGGCTGATGGTGGTATCACAGCAGGGATACTTGGATGTTCTTTTGTGACTTTTCAAGGCAGCAATAGGGGGGAAAAAAGGGCACAATGAATCCAAACTTTGCTTAAACAAAGCATTAATAAAGTGTCATCTTCACTAAACTATGTAGAGGCAGCTATGCAGTTGTCACTGTCACTTTCAAATGATTAATAGAGGAAGTGCCCCTGAGGATGAATAGGCAAATCCTCATCCCATGAGCATATCTACAGAGCTTCATTAGAGGGTGATGCATGACTGAAAAAGAACTTGAGTGCTTGTGAATCATGTGGAAGTAAAATATTTGGATTCTACTGCACCAAAAATTATAACAGTGGATGAAAAAAATGAGGTTGCTTACGTTGAGCGCGGCCAGTGGCTGAATCTTATTTGCGTTGTAAGTCAGTTTGTTCACCTCAATCGGAGCTTGGAGCCATTTGAAATCATATTCAATCTACACCACATGAAGAGTTGTTTAGTCTTTTTCCCAATCAGTGTTTCAAACAACATATACAATGGATGTTTTATTTGTTTTTGATTGTGCAGTTTGCAGATAAATTACATGGTAATCAGGGCTGTTGTGGTCATCATCAGATTCCCTCACACAGCGGTCCAAAAGATGCTGTTGAAAGAAGTGGCACAGTGACAGGGCATTAAATCCTTGGTAAATTACAGCAGATTACACAACAGAAAACTGCACAAAGATATGAGTTATGATGACTGTATGCACTGATTTATGATATGGATGGGATTTTTTTTTTCTTTTTTTTTGCCAGTGGCAGACCTTGTAGGTTTCAGGCAGAAACTCAATCATGTCTAGTATGGGGCATCGCTGGCTACTGCCAGGAGTGAACAGGCTTAAAGCTTCACCACACCTGTAAGAAGAAAAAACAATTATTATTACAGACACTACTATAAGCAGTGGATTTTCAAATGAATTTAGTATTTCACAGTGGCAGTTTTCAAGAATAAATGGCTGCAAATAGTAATTCACACTTCTGCTCACACATTTAGATTGCATGGCATGACACAGCTCCAAATAATGATTGATGATTGTGAGTTTCTCATATAAACTCAAGGATTAAGTGCTCCTTTATTGCTTGAGAAATCTATCCTACCTCTTAAACTAATTAGATTGGACGATCTGAAAAAAAATTATTGTCACAAACCCATTAATCAGTAGTTGACATCTGGGAGATCCATGGTTTTTAGAGATCCAAGAAAAAGTAAATATTGCATGAATAAATGAAAAAATGTATAAATGTTTTGTTCTTTAATATGGTTTATGTTTTTGTATTAACAAAATACCTCTCACTGTCAATTACAGCGTTGACCACATCTTTTCTCCCATTTTGCAGAGCTTCGTGGAGGAATGAAGTGTGATTCTTGTTTAAGATGATCTCTGCCCCCCTAGCCAGCAAAAGCCTGACCGCAGCAACATGTCCACCTCTCGCTGCGATGTGGAGTGCAGAGTTCTGTCAATACAACAGGAGACAGCTTCTGACAATTATTACAGTAGAGGGACGGCCAAGTTATTCAGAGCTATCTGTGTTTTTTTAAGATTTCATTCTTTTTTACTTATAAATGAATTGGAAAAATAAGCCTAGTATAAAACTTGTCACCACAAATTAATTAGTGCATGAATGTATATTTTGATCACAGTGAATTTTTTAAGCGATACCCCATCCTCATCCGTTTTATCCAGTAGCTTGAGATTGGCTGACAGTAGGATATCCATCGTTTGTGTGTATCCTTCAAATGCAGCATGGTGCAGACAAGTCCAGCCCTTGTAATCACTGTGAACAACACATGGAGGAATCACTGACTTAGTATGGGTTAGTATAATGTAAAATGTGGTCACTGAAGGGTTTATACATTTGAACACTGTATAAAATATAGTATTGTGATTTGCTTTTACATGTATGTACCTTTTATGCTTACACATGTACATGTTTTCTGTGCACACAATATGTGTTTGGGTTTACCTGTGAAAGAGAGCTCCTTTGCGCAGCAACAGTTGTACCACCTTTGTGTGCCCCTCTTTTGAAGCCAAATGGAGTGGAGTCAGACCCCGCTCATCACCTTCATTTAGCAGACGAGAGTCAGTAATGGACTCTAATAATCGGTGACATGTATTGATGCGGCCATACCTTAAAAAAAATAAATAAATGAAAAAAAAAATATGTGTATATGTATATATATATAGATAGA
The DNA here is from genome assembly GCA_015108495.1 of Heterochromis multidens. Taxonomy (NCBI): domain Eukaryota; kingdom Metazoa; phylum Chordata; class Actinopteri; order Cichliformes; family Cichlidae; genus Heterochromis; species Heterochromis multidens. The sequence goes on from VUQS01060392.1 coordinate 17,564, forward strand.
TATATAAAGCAGAATCACTGGATTGTGGAGAAACAGCAGAGCACAGTTCCTCCTGGGAATCTTATTCTAAGACACTCAGGGCTACTCTTGCAGGGCTTGAACCTGTTAAAACAGGTTGTAGGCTGGGTAGCAATAAAGACTCAAGGTGCTAGGAGCTGTAAGAAGAAAAACGTAGAAGTGACATATTTAGTTGAAGTAGAGGTGACGTATTTAGTTGGAAGATTGTGTTTCTTTGTCTTGAACCTTTTAAGAAGGTCAACAGCAGTGTCTGTACAGTGTTGTGTCTTTACAGTAGTCCAGGTGGGAAATGAGAGGGGAATGAGAATGAGGTTTCTACAAGAGTTAAGGCATGATATCATAGCATGGCCTTCATTTGCCCTCTAGTTCTAATGAAATGGGTGTACATAATAGAAAAATCTATAATAATAATGTCGAATATCCACCCATTTCACACTGTGAGTAACACTTTCTTCACATGTGCCTGACTAATTGAATTCTGTTCCTGTGACAGCTCCATTGGGTCACTGCATAATATTCCAGGTATGTTGCTTTAATTAATCTTTTGAGTGCATAAATTTATCAAGGCTTTAAACAGCAAGGTAGGATGTTTTATTATTCATCTGTCCATTTGCTTAACTACAGACATACAATGCCGTGAAAAAGTATTTGCCCCCTTCCTAATTTCTTAGTTTTTTGTTTGTTTGTCAAACTTACATGTTTCAGATCATCAAACAAATTTTCATATTAGACAAAGATAACCTGAGTAAATGCAAAATGCAGTTTTTAAATGATTGTTTCTTTTATTAACTGAAAAAGCTATCCAAACCTACCTGGCCCTGTGTGAAAAAGTAACTGCCCCCTCTTGTTAAATCATCAATTATCTGTATTTAACAACATTTTTTGAAAACCTGAGTTCAATTTCACTAGCCAGAGACAGGCTTGATTATTGCCAGACCTGTTGACTCAAGAAATCACTTAAACAGAACCTATCTGACAAAGTGAAGTAGGCTAAAAGATCTCAAAAAGCAACACATCATGTCACGATCTAAAGAAACAGCTGAGAAACAAAGTCATTGACATCTATCAGTCTGGAAAGGGTTACAAAGCCATTTCTAAGGCTTTGGGACTCCAGTGAACCACAGTGAGAGCCATTATCCACAAATGGAGAAAACTTGGAACAGTTTGCAGGAGTGGTCAGCCTATCAAAATTACTCCAAGGGCACATCGATGACTCACCCAGGAGGTCACAAAAGAACCCAGAACAACATCTAAAGAAGTGCAGGCCTCAGTTTCCTTAGTTAAGGTCAGAGTTCGTGATTCAACAATAAGAAAGAGACTGGGCAAAAACGGCATCCATGGGAGAGTTCCAAGGAGAAAACCACTGTTGACCAAAAAGAACACAAAGGCTCGTCTTACATTTTCCAAAAAACATCCTGATGATCCCCAAAACTTTTGGGAAAATATTCTGTGGACTGATGAGACAAAAGCTGAACTTTTTGGAAGGTTTGAGTCCCGTTACATCTGGTATCAAACTAACACAGCATTTCATAAAAAGAAAATCATACCAACAGTCAAACATGGTGGTGGTAGTGTGATGGTCTGGGGCTGCTTTGCTGCTTCAGCATCTGGACGACTTGCCGTA